>JAQQAE010012347.1:0-13207 GCA_029823295.1 Pseudamia nigra | reverse complement strand
GCCAGTTAATAATTCAAATGAGCACTGCCAGATCACTCCCTTCAAAGGGAGATGCTGGAATGTTCTCAACGGTGCCTTTTTCTTTTTGTCATGTGAAATCAAAGCCCTCAAACACAGCAGAGATATCCTCAGTTAACTCCTCGCACTGCTGTTCCACCAATTAAAGCGAGATCAACAACTGCTGCCACTGGCTGGGACGCAAAAACCATTTAAAAAAAAAATCTAAAAAGTGATCTTAATCACCGTCATCATTTTTGTCACTGTCGCCCTTCGTCTTCCTCGCAGCACAATCACCACATCAGTGTGGCAGCCCTGTAATAATCAGCATAATCATTATTAGCACAATCACCACCATCATCGTCACTGTCGCCTCTGTCACGGCCGTCTTCGGAGCCTGCCGCGCTCAGGGTTAACCCTCCGTGGCACGACTCGAGCATCACTCGATTAAGGGCAATAATATACAGTTTTTGTCCGTGAGACACAGCTTCATTTCTGGACGTGACCCTTAGACGACAAAAAAAAAGGTCGAAAGCAGCAGTTCCAGCAGTAAGAAGCCATGACATGCAGCAGGAGCTCGGTCAGCAATAATCAAAGGCAATACAAGCGGCGACTAATGGGGCCCAAACGATTGGCGGCGCATTCCTGTTCTCCGCTGTTTATCGCATAACCGCCGATCGATACGGTGCACTCGCACTAATCATCATAAGCGATGACTGTTTATTTCCCTTAACTCCCATCACTCTGACAGAGGAGGAATAAGTACCTTTACTTGAGTACAAATGTGGATTACCTCATACTTATGACTCCTGCACAGACTAGTACTTTATTCCACTTGCGGAGGCAAAGTGCAGTGTCTCAGCATCAGTAACCGTCACTTTAAAGTTTTGATTCACTGTCTTGATTATTTTCTTCCATCCTTTGTCCACATTATGCTCAGCGTTGATCATTTTACTTCCTATTTTGTTCATATTTGGTCGTTTTGTTGCGTATGCTATTAATATTTTTTTCATTTTTGTTATTTGCATTCTGTTCTCGTCCTCATTTTGTGCATTACAGTGTTACCCCGGGTTACGAGCGCATCGGCATATGAATTTTTCAGGTTACGAGGAAGACATCGGGCAAATTGTTGTACCGGCTCACGAGAAAAAACTGGGGTTGCAAGTAAAATAGTTCCCGAGAGTGAGAGGAGAGCGCACTACTCACCGACCGACCGGAAACATAGACGTGAAACTCGCGCTGTGTTGTGCTTCGTATCTGTGCCTTTTTTCACCTGAAATAGTGCTTGGATTTGTGTTTTTTCATCATGGGGCCTAAGTAGGATGTAGTGGTGAGAAGAAAACCCGTAATATGATGTTGATGCAGGTGAAACACGAGATGAGCGGAGCAACGGAGAGGAGGATGATGAGGAGGAGGTGATGACAACAGCAGAGATGAAGGAGATGTGTCACCATGAACTGTTCCGGGGTTCATAGAAAAAAAAAAAAAACACCCTGAGAAAGTGCACACTGGTTGTGTATTAGATCACGTGAATGACATTTGCGTCGCCCATTTTCGTAATATTTTAAGGAGGAGGCAGAGGCAAAACCTCTTTGGATTCATTATTTTAGCAAAAGACCATTGTTTACTGAAAGTGATGATGCTGATGATGATGAAAGTGTGACAAAACAGGCCAAAACCAGTGAATAAAAATCAGAAAAAGAGAAAAAAAATTAATTGTATGGGAGTTTTCTTAGGTCTTGGAATGGGTTAATTGATTTTAAATGTATTCTTATGGGAAAACTGGTCCCAGGTCACGAGTTTTCCGTTTCACTAGCTTGATCCTGGAACGGATTAAAGTCGTAACCCAGGGCAACACTGAACCAGTCACTTAATCACTGTTTTCATTCATTTTGCAATCTACTTTGTTAATTTTTCTTCATATTTTGTGCATTTCTCTGGAAGTATTCTCCATTTGCTTCTAATTTTGTGCATTGCCATTCATTTGCTGATGTTTTCATTCAATTTGCTTCTTATTTTGTGCATTCTCTGTCATTTGGTTGATGTTTTTAATTTGTTTTGGTTTTACTTTGTGCATCATCAGTCATTTCCTCAATGTTTTTAATTTGGCTTTTTAGTTTATGCATTACATTTCATTTACCAGACGTTTGCATTCATTTTGCTCCTTAGTTTGTTTCTTAATTTCTTAATATTTTGTACACTTGCATGGATGTATTCTACATTTTGCTTCATATTTTGTTAACTTCCTTCAATACTGTGTTCAATTTTCTTAATATTCTTTACTGTTTTGTTCATTTCACTTGTCATTTTGTTGATTATGTTGATGATTTTGTTCATTCTTGTTTGTCTGAAGTATTTTTCTTATTATTTTGTTCATATTCTCACCTTTTACCTGCATTTTGGAGCTACGCGAATAAGAATGATCTAAATAAGATGCAAAATGAACAAAACGGCTGCGGACAAGAACAATAAGAAGCAAAACGATGGGAAATGAACAAACTTAACAAAAAAGGACAAGAAATGAACAAAGTAATCAAAATAAGATGCAAAATAATCAGGAAAATGTGCGAAACGTCGATGGAGTCAACGAGTAAAGCGGCAATAATGACCACATGAATGAACAAAACACTGGAGAAAATAATGACGAGGATAAATAAAACCTTCCCCTGAGCGTCTGCACTCGACCCTCGCAGGGCAGCGTCCTTTCCTGCACACGTTGTACGAACAACACCTTCTGCACTGAATGTCTGTCCGAAGGGGTTTTTTTTCCCTCCCTCGTATTTTGCACCGACTGTAAAACCCTTTGAGGCGAATCTTGGCTTCGTGACATGGGGTTATATAAATAAAATGGATTTGACCGTATACTTTAGGCCAGTGCATCGGAAACTCACCGACATGTTTGCTCTTATTGTGTCGGGTTTCACCGAGTCGTCGTGTGCAGCATTTACAGGCGGCGTATAAGCATAAAAAAAATAAATGGTTTACAACACAGTCAAATCATAGTAAATCATGTTTCCTTAATTGTAGCATTTATTGATGATTATTCTTCCCGTGAAGTCATTTTAAATCACGTAAGCCATGTCTTACTACTTGTGCAGATCATTTCTGTACAGCCATAACCCCAGGACGAGGTCCAAATATATATCAGATAAACACACAGAACTGCTTCTAATGACATTGAACATTAAATACATATTCACACTGCTAAAAGCAGGAAGTCAGTCTAGTATATGTCTCAAAATAGGTGTAAACAGAGCGAGCGATTCATTGAGGGCAACCGTGACAATCTTAGGAATCATTTTTGGACAGAAAGAAAAAAAAAAAAAACTGTGTCTAGAGCTGCAAATAATATTCAAAGCTTCGACACGTCACATGTCATATGAGGTGGGTTTTATTAGTTCATTATTTTTGCTGCTTTGTTCGGTTTTGTTTGTCTATTTAATAATTTTATTCATTTCTGTGAATTTTGGTTCATTTCCCAGATTATTTTTGTGACATTTTGTGGATTCATTTTTATTTATAATGCTCATTTTCTTGTTCATATTCATTTACTGGACTCCTGTTGTTCAATTGATTATTTTGTCTTTTTTTTTCAATATTTTCCTCTTTTTTATACATTTTCACTGAATTGATATACTATTTTGTGAACTATTTCGTCATTTTTTCAGATTATTTTGCTCAGACTTGTCTTGATCAGGAATTAAACTTTTTTATTTATTTTTTTTTAATGTTGCTTATTTTGGTTCATTTTCTTTCTTTATGTTTGATCATTTATTAGATTTTTATCTTTAATCTTTTAAATCTCTAATGATGATTTCGTTCATTTTAGTAGATTATTTGCATAGTTTTTGTTCATTATGTAATTCATGTTTTCATTCTCTTTATTGTTTTTATGCTTATTTTGTCCATTTTAATTTATTATAACATGTTGCTTCCTCCAATGGACAAAGACACAGGAGCCACGGGGGAGGGGCCACGTGTGGGCCTGGAGCCACGGGGGAGGGGCCACGTGTGGGCCTGGAGCCACGGGTTGGTTGTGAAGCTACAGCATATCAGTGAATGTACTAAGAACTGTAACAGCATGTTGATGTTAATTCTACATCTAAATTTTCAGAACTGTGCAAAGGTTTTAGGCGCTTTGTCCGCTTTGTTTATCATGTTCATAATGATCATATACAAAAATGAAGGCACTTTATGACGAAGTCAGCAAAGAAAATACAGTTTAAACACATAAACGTCCTGTTCCTGCACCAAGAAACAGAACAAATACTACTGACACGCACTGAATCAAACTTGGTTTAAGCCACTAGTTCTTGTATTTTCTGCAAATGGAGGAAATACTTAAGACTGAAATGTTTACGCTTATTCTGGCCTGATTGTGTTGAATAAATGCATGTGAATTTTGGTTCATTTCCCGTAGTATTTTTTGTGAATTACAATCTGCGAAACAACAAAACTAGCCGTAAACATTCACACAGGATTGTAGATTGTTATGTGAAATACATGAGCACTAAAAAGTGTGGTGGAATAAAACGCGGAGCATGAACCTGTGAGTTTTATTGCAGCAGAAGCACAATGTACCACAAAATGCAAACACTTTACTCCAAGTAGGTCAAATTTGTACTCGTGCACAGTACCTCAGGAGAAGTACTTGGTTGGATTCTATCCCTCAACGTGCAGTGAGATTAAGGTCTTCTGGTATAAAAGGAGTTGCCGTGAACGCTCTCTGCACTTTGCAATGAACACAGCTCCCCCATCAGGACGCTGAGGACCACCAGCACCACCGCACCAAACATGCAAGACAGCAGATTATGCAACATTATGCACTGCGCCAAACTGTAAATATGTATGAAAGTAAACATGGAATGTGCACTCCGTCATACTCTCCATTAGTCTCAGCGTGAAGTATAATTAGTCCACATGAGTTGTGGATGTGATCAATCGAGTTTTAGCCCGAGTGGGACGAGTTCAGCCCCCCCCTCCGGCCCCCCCGCGCCACACCGGACACCGAACCCTCTGGAGATGAGGAAACAAAGCAGCAGTGTGTGGTGCTGCTGGGTTTTGTTAAGAAGCAGCGAGGCCTTTGGAGGGGCACCCTTGAAGTGCCCCTCTGACAGGCTTCCTCATTATCTGGCATCTCCAGAGTGCCAGCCAGCCCCGTAGACGAAGAGGGGGCGCGAGGACGCCTCGATCAGCCTGCCCCGGAGGGACCCTGAAAGGGGAGGGTTGTGCTCTCGCTAAAGGTCCACTGATTATATCTCAGGCCCAGAGCTTCAGGGATCCCCGCTAATTAAAGGTTGTGTCATATCTGTTAGAGATAACAAACGTATGAAGCTTTTAAAAGTCAGAATCAGGAGTGTGTTTTACCGACTCCCCTTCTTCTCGTGAGCGTCGGCTCCTTCCTGGCACCGCTTGGTCCGGATTCAAGGCTGACCGGTGTTAGGGGGGAGAGGGTTCCTGTTTAACCTGCCCTCACCCATCACAGTGTGCCAGCGCTGTTGTGGAAGCATCAGGGATCTTTTGTCTTGAGGCATAATTAAAGCTCTCGTTCATTATTTCTTCACTTTGAGCACAGATCTGAGTAATTAGGAGGCAGTGCCACGGGGGGTGGGGGGGTGGAAGTTTTCATGGAAGCACACACACACATTGAAAAGTGTGCACTCTGAAAATCCAGAAGAAAGTGCACTCATACACATTTAGACAAAAAAAAAAAGCACTTGTTCAATCTAAGCACCAAATGAGCAGCATTCATCTCCCACCTATCTTTGGTTGCCAATATCTGGCACTGTGTGAAGAATGCTTTTTCTCACCTCAAAGCTGTCATATACTAATGCATTGATTAAAAATTTGATTAAATGGACAGTTAACAGAGGAACTGTAAGAGTGATCTGCGATCCATGCCTCCGCTGGATAGGATGCGGGGCTCGGGCTTGCTAGGTCTGGAGCTGGGGCACTTCTCGCTTCTCTAATGGATTTTGAAACAGAGCCTGGCTTTTATACAGTGTCATTCATCCTCATATGTTTTCGCCTGCCGTGTCTCACAATCACTACTTCTTTATGGCAAACTAATGCACCCGGTGCTAAGATCAGCAGGTCGGCTCCGGCCATCGCTCACCGAGCTCCGGCCAGACATGAGGACGTTTCGAAAGCGTCCAATCAGAGGAGGCCGAGCAGAAGCTGAAGGGTACCGACTCTGCCTCCCACACTGTCATACATCACCCCTTTACACGACACACACACACACACGCATACGGGAGGAAGAGGAGGAGCACCCATGGCATTTTATGGGAGCGGACATGGACACAGAAGAGCATTACGGGGATTCCAGGAATCTAAATATACAACGTTTCAGGCCTCTATGAATGTATTTTAAGATCCAGGTCACGTTCATACCAACAAAAAAAGATATGTAGGAAAAGGAGACGGCACGGTTTTACAGAACATACAAAGAGCTGAAGTCAGGCTTTGTGTGACTGATGAACAGCAGGTAATATATGTGTTTGGAACATTACAACACATATATACAGTAACATATATGATTATTGAAGTTTGTGGATTTTTTTTTGCTCATTTGCTTGATTATTTTGTTCATTTCATTCATTATGCTGACTATTTTGTTCACTTTATGTTTAGACTTTGCATTAAATCGCTAATATTTATTCATTTTTGTGGATTTTCTGCTCACTTTCTTGATTATTTTGTTCATTTCATTCATTATCCTGACTATTTTGTTCACTATGTTTAGACTTTGCATTAAATCGCTAATATTTATTCATTTTTGTGGATTTTCTGCTCACTTTCTTGAATATTTTGTTCATTTCAGTCATTATCTTGACAAATTTGTTCTATTTTGGATTATTTTGTTTCTTTTTAATCATTTTTTTGCATTTTGTGCTCCTTTTCTTGATCATTTTGTTCATTTTACAAATTTTTTGTGAATTTTCTGCTCACTTTTTTCATTATTTTGTTGTTATTCATTATTTCTTAATGATTTTGTTCATTTCATTCATTATTTTGACAAATTTGTTCAATTTTGGATCATTTTCTTCAATTTTATTCATTTGTAATAGATTTTCTGCTCATTTTCTCAACTGTTGTGTTGATTTTAATTTCATTTTGTGGATTTTTTTGCTCATTTGCTTGATTATTTTGTTCATTTTAGTCATTATCTTCACTGTTTTGGTTACTTTATGTTTAGACTTTGCATTTTATTGCTAATATTTATTCATTTTTGTGGGTTTTCTGCTCATTTTCTTAATTCTTTTGTTCATTTCATTCATTATGTTGACACATTTTTCAATTTTGGATCATTTTCTTTATGTTTAGTCATTTGTTGTAGATTTTCTGCTCATTTTATTGATCATTTTGTTCCTTTTACAAATTTTTGTGAATTTTCTGCTCACTTTCTTGATTATTTTGTTAATTTTAAGTTTAAACATTGCATTATATTGTTAATATTTATTCATTTTTGTGGATTTTCTGGTCATTTTCTTAATTATTCTGTTAATTTCATTCTTTATCTTGATGAATTTGTTGAATTTTTAATAATTTTCTTCATTTTTTTTCACTTGTTATGGATTTTCTGCTCATTTTCTCAACTATTTTGTTGATTTTAATTCATTTTTGTGAATTTTTTGCTCTCTTGATTATTTTATTCATTTCATTCATTATCCTGACTATTTTAGTCACTTTATGCTTAGACTTTGCTTTATTTTGTTAATTCTTATACAATTTTGTGGATTTTCTGCTCATTTTTTGATTGTATTGTTCTTTTTAAATTCATTTCTATGGATTTTCTGTTCCTTTACTTGATTATTTTAATAATTTTGTTCATTTTCTGGACCATGTTGTTCACATTTTGTGATCATTTTGTGATCATTTTGTCTATTTTTTTCCCATCTGGTGGATAACTTTGTTCATTTCACACTATTATTTTTAATATTAGAATTAATTTTATTCATTCATGGGTTTATTTTTCCATTCACTATTCAATCTCTTTACTATTTTGTTGATTTTCTGAGTAATTTTGTTCATTTTCTTGATCACATGGTTGGTTCGTTCATTGTTTATTTCCTTGATTGTAGCGTGAATTTTAATTCACTTTTGGTAATTACTATGCCCGTTCAATTTATTTTCTTAATTTTCTATTCATTTTTATTCATTTTAGTTCACATTCATTTCTGGGAGGCTTGTTTTAAGATTTTTTTTTTCTTACATTGCACTACCTTATACATCATACTTATACTTATCTGACTCTTTTGTATTTCGAGTGAAATCCCTGAATTCTCTGAACATGAAATCCATAAATAAATGCCATGATGTGTGAGCTCATTTATATCAGTTTATACTTACTTTTTCTAAGTTCTGTTCTACGTCAGAGATCACAAACCACCGGACTCGTCTGAATTCCTGTGAGCTCGACTCTTTAAATCTCACGTGCTGGACCTTTAATTGCTTTTCTCAGAGGATCACAATTATATTTTGTGATTGAATTACATAAGGCCATTACATGTAACCGGTTCCTCCCCATTGCTGAAAACTGGGAGGCATTTTATTAGAGTACGTGGGGCGATAACAGACGGGGGTGTGTGTGTGTGTGTGTGTGTGTGTGGGGGGGGGGCTCACACCCCGTTAGGCCTCTAGGCCACGAGGAGCGGTGATGGAGCCGGAGCTGACAGGGCAGAGCGACGGCCAGGCAGGGAAATCACATCAGATCAATGATGAAGAATTCAGTGGGGGTGAGCGTGGCCCCGGGGAACCGGTGGTCACGTGTCCGCGCGTGGCGACCGGGCCCACGCAAAGACGCGTTCGTCCATTTCACCGTCCGGGGTTGAAGGCGTCGTTTACAAATGAGCAGGCGAGGAAGGAAGTAAAATGCACGTACGTAAACGAGCACGTGTTTACGTACGTGCATACGCTCACTAAGGATTTATAGTGTGTACGCTGCCAATCAAAAGTCTGAACACGCCTTCTCCTTCAGTGTTGCTTCCTTATTTTTATTCACTTCAACGTTGTGCGGTCATACTGGAAACATCCAAACTCTGGAAGAACACGAATTATGTAGTAAATGAAACAACAACAAACAAACAAAAAAACATTAACAACCCAGAACATGTTTTGCGTTTCAGACTGTCCAATGTAATAACATGCACGGTTTGCGGTTCATAACTGTGCCTTGTCAAAAGTGAATTAGTGTTGTTTCTCGTCTTCTTAATGTGCTTTAGACGGGTTTTTTCCAGGCTGTTTATCAGGGGACCCAGTTTTTAGAAAAAAAAACAACCGTTGTGATCCACATCATAAATCTCTGAATCCTGACACGTAGTGAATTTGAGCATAAATGAACGCTCTGAACCATTTTAACTGCTATTTTTACCTCTGACCAAAGAGGTTATGTCTTTGTCTCCGTTAGTTTATTCATCTGTTTGTTTGTTCTCGAGAAGTTATGAACAGATTTGGATGAAACTTTCAGGATAAGTTAAAAATGGCACAACGATCAGATCGTGGTCGTGATCTGGATCATCATCTGGATCCAGAAGATTTTTAAAACATTCTGCACCGTCGTGATATAGGACATTCACACCATCTGTCCTTGTAATGTAACAAATAACATGTAGAACATTTTGCCAAAAACACAGGATAAAACCATAACAGATTCTATCAAACCACAAAGTTTGATCCAGATATGGACAATATTCAAGGTGTATTGATCCAGAATGATGATAAATATCTACTGTAAGGTAATAAATAAATCTATAGACATGAAACTGACACCAGCCATCTGCAACATTTACACACCTAGGTGCAGAAATATTATTATGGTGAATAACTACTGAACTAATAATGATATGTATGCGATTCGAGATGCGAATGGTAGGTTTTCATGGTCAAACAATCCAATAATGAGGGTCAAATACATTTAATATTACAATTAGGTGCAATAACATTATGGAGCCATAGTGGTGTTAATACAATGACTATATTTATCCTTATTTAATGTAATGATGGATTGTCTTTTGTCTTGACTTCATCAGTGTTGATCTGGACAGTTTTGGTTCGCATTAATCTGCACAAGACGACTGATGATCCGAAGCACACGAAGAAGACAAGAAACGCCACAAATCAACTCTCGAGACTTTGTTTTGTTCACTACATAATTCAATGCACGTCCTTGTTAATGTGTAATGTTGAAAATAAGAAAAACAAGAAAAAAAAAACACTGAACGAGGCCGACACTTCTACATTTGCTGCATGACATTCAGAACTTTAGTAAAAGGGGCAAACGAGTCTTCAACGTATCGCAGCGTGTACTGTTTGGAATGAAAGTTAACTCAAAAAGATGAAGAAATAGGTTTATACACAGGTGAGTACGAGAAAAAATAGTATTTCAAAATGACAACGTCCAAATCCTCAGGCAGGTTTCAACAAGAAAAGCTTTTAAGAACTTTTTAAGATCATTATAAGTGTAATTTAAGACCCATTTTATGTCCTTAAAGGCAAAAAAGTACAAAGCATATGGAGTAAAATCAGCCTCTGCCTGTAGTGATGGTTTATAGACTATATTATGTCAGAAGTGAATGGAAGGCATATGCTGGTGGATTATTACGGCACCAGGCTTCACCTCAGCGATAACGTGCTGGTTTTGAGTCAGATTTCATTGAACTTGCACTAATGGTCGTGAAATAAAACAACAAATCGGCTGTTTCGTATAATAAGAGGAGGCCCAGTCGCCACGCTGGCTTTATTTCTGCACCGGTAAATTCTGACGGTTCACATCCGTGGCTACCGGTTCCATGTCAGTTTCATTTACAGTGTGATCAATACTAATTTTTTTTTCTCCCCCAGATGCATTTAAAAGCAACATTAAAAACCAAGAAAACTTTTTAGCCTCCCGATAATGGCTTAATGCTTAAATGTGTCACCGTTTGTTTATCGAACGTAATATGACTTGAGCCATGATAATAAAAGCATTTTAATTGTTTAATTAAAAAAAAGAGCATCTCGGAGTTTTATTGGATTTTTATGTCCATGTGCATGTCATCCACAATCCAAATGAACTCATTATGAGTTCAGGAAGAGCTCATTCCCGAGCATTTTTCATATTTAAAAGCACAGACTAAGGTTAGTGCAGCTTACTGAAATCAAATCAAATTTTAACATTCACATTATTGGATCTTAGGCTTATTAAGACCATGGAGTTTTTAAAATATCCTGCGTCGGGCACCAGAGCTCAATGATTTCATGAAAATTATGTACGTAAATCACACGCTGTGGCCTTCACCAGATCTGCTCGGATCTGCTCAGTTCTGCCCAAAACCCGACTCCGCCCGGGGGGGGGGGGTCACCACGTGCATGGTAATCTGATTACTGTTTCCTGTCACGCACAGGCGGGTTTGTCTGTGTAACATTTACTCAGTTACACATGTTTGAGTAATGTTTTCCAAGAAAAAAAATGTAAGAAAGAATGTGAGATCCAACTGAGGAAAGGAAAATGAACAAAAATAATCATGTAAATTAAAAATAATAAACCAAATAATAAATTAGAAATGAACAAAGCACATAACAAAATTGGGAAAACTGACGAAATAATAATCAACTAAATTAATAAAAATGTGCAATATAACAAAGAAAAATGACAGGTACCAAAAAACAATCAAAACAACCAATAAAATTCAACTAAAATCTACAAAATGCGCGTTGAAGCAGAGAGAAACGGCGTCTGTTAAACAAAATGTAAGAGAGAGAACCGGCGCCGATGACGAGCGACGGGTTCAAAGCTCGTACTTTAGCTCCAGTGAAGATGTGAGAGTCGGAAACAAACACCGCATGCGTTTCACTTCCAAATCACATGTTTCATTTGGTACGAGCAGGGTTTTTTTTTTTTGAGAGATTGATGGTTGAATCACACAAATTTGGTGAAAACGCCGCTTCCACTCAGGAGGCCGGGCTTCGCCTTCGGCTTCGCTTCTGCACACGCTCCGTCCATCGCTCACCTCGAACCTTCTCCTCAACACGAACCAAGTGGTTTTATGTCTAAACTCCAGTGACACCGTACGTACACGCAGGCAAAACTCAAGTACAAGTACTATAGCTTTAAAAGGAGAAGAACTACTTATAAACATAAGTATCTGATATAAAAACTCCTTCAGGAGTGAGTAACTTCATAACAGAATTTATTACAGCCTATTATATTGTGTTCAAACAGATATTTTGGTAATTTTCTTATTTCTTCAATTATTTTGATAATTTTTGTTCAATTTGTTGTGTATTTTGTTGATTTTTGTTCAATTTTGTTGGTTATTTTGTTAATTTCTTCAAACTTCTTGTTATTTTTTTGATTACTGTTACTGGGTAATTTTTGCACTTTTACACACTTTGTTGCTTACGTTGTTCATTTTTCTTACATATTTGATTATTTTGATCAGTTTGTTGCTTATTTTGTTGATCTTATAGCTACATTTCTTAATTATACTGTTAATTTTGTTTATTTCCTTTGTCAGTTTCTTCACTTTGCTTATTGTGTTGCTTATTTTGTTCCGTTGTGCTTGTTATGTTTAATATTTTATAATTTACTTGGATATCTTGTTCAGTTTTGTTGGTTATTTTATTATTCTTGTTAGTTTTTACTACTGTTACTGGGTAATTTATTCACTTTTACACACTTTCTTGCTTAGTTTGTACATTTTTCTTCACATATTTGATTATTTTGATCATTTTGTTGCTTATTTTATTGATTTTTTTTTAGCTAAATTTCCTTAGTCAGTTTCTTCACGTTGCTTATTGCGTTGCTTATTTTGTTCAGTTGTTCTTGTTATGTTCAAAATTTTATATTTTACTTGGACATCTTGTTCAGGTTTGTTAGCTGTCTTGAATTGTTTTGTTAATTTTATGCTCATTTTGTAACTTTTGTCACATTGTTCTTGATTGTTTTACTTACTTAGCTCATTTTGATGATTTTTTTTGGTACATTTGTAATGCATTTGTTGCTTATTGTGTTCATTTTGTGAATTTACTTGATTATTTTTTTCCCATCCCTGAGCTAAGAGTAAAACGTATTCTGCACAGCAGCTACTCTAAGAAGTACATTTGTTTGAAGGTACAGTATTTTTCGGACTATAAGGCGCACTTAAAATCCCTTAATTTTCTCAAAAATTGAAGGTGCGCCTTATAATCCAGTGCGCCTTATATATGGATTTTTCCTGGTTTGTGCTTA
>JAQQAE010012346.1:0-13207 GCA_029823295.1 Pseudamia nigra | reverse complement strand
TCAGGTTTTTTATTTTTAATAAATTTGCAAAACACTTTTTCACATTGTCATTATGGGGTGTTGTGTGTAGAATTTTGAGGGAAAAATGTATTTAATTCATTTGGGAATAAGGCTGTAACTTAAAAATTGTGGAAAAACTGAAGCGCTATGAATACTTTCTGGATACACTATAAATTTAAATTTGAGATATGGGACCCTGTGATGAACTGGCGACTCATCCAGGGTGCACCCTGCCTTCACCCCAAGTCAGCTGGGATAGGCTCCAGCACCCCCCCGACCCTTGCGAGGATTAAGGTGTAGAAAATGGATGGATGAATGGATATGGGACCTTCAAAGACTCAACATAAGACTAAGGGGATCAGTTATTATGCATATTCCTCTACTGCAGTAGGTCTTTCTCTCTCTCTGTCTCAGTTATTGCAAAATCACACATCCATGCATAAAATAAGGAATTTATTTTCAAGTTTGTTTGCAGCATAACTTAAAGATTTGCCCACATGTAGTATGTGAGCCAGTGCTTTTCACCAGATTGGAATGTACTGGCAGGATTATTTATGATGTTCCCTATTATAGAAAGACCTAAATTCAAAGATACCTGAAAGGAACTGCTATTTAATAATCTCTCTTATTTGATTTAGGAACACAGAGCATGTTTTCTGCCTTTGTGTTTTTCAGTAGTCAGGGGGAGTTTGTTGGCAGGATAGTTACTTAAATGAAGGGGATTTCCAGCATGTGAAGCACCATGTGAATGTGGACCACAGCTACCTCCCACCAAGCAGACAGACACAGGAAGGAGGAGAGCCACACACTTTAATTTGACTTTATTAATCTCCCATTTGAGGTTATTTATTATGAAGGCAAACAGAGGCCTTCAGACAACAAATGGGTGACAGAGTGACACAGATGAGGACAAGGCAATGAGGAGCAGTCTCTGCTTGATTAACACAACTGTCACATTTGTTGATAGTGAGACTCAGTAGCTGTGCAGAAATCAAATAGTAAGAGTCTCACAGGTGTAAATTCATATTCCTGCTAAATAAATATTGACTGGAAAAAAGGAAGTCATGCAATGTGATACAATCAAACACTGTGTACGTCTACGTGTACGTAGTTACTGCTAATGTGACATAATAGGGAAGTGTTATTTCATCTGATGTATTTTCCACAGTTGCTGAAGTAACAGAAACTTGAAAAGAATCTGATAAGGACAGGAAAACAAGTGTGATGTCACCGATCTTAAGAAAATGTACATTAACTAGTAAGTCGGCTAAAAGTGAGTCAGTTTATGAAATCCTTGCTAAATGTTGAAAGATAAATAAAAACTAGTTGGTTATCTATAAGGGAATGTACAGCTCAGAGAGATAGAGATCAATGTTTGTCATGCTAATGTTTCCACAATTGAAGCTAAAAGCTAAAGAATACCAAAAGGTGTTAAGCACATTTAAGATCTTGTTCAAAGTGTACACTACCAGTCAAAAGTTTGGACACAGTCTCTCTTTCAGTGGTTTTACTTTTCCATTAATCCTGAAAACATCCAAATTGAAAGAACATACGGAATTATGTAGTAAACAACACAACTCAGAATATGTTTTATATTTTAGATTGTCCAGAGTAGCCACATTTAGTTTTGATGACAGCTCTGCACACTCATGACATCCTCTCATCAGGTTCATGACGTAGTCGCCCAAAATGGTTTTCAAATCACAGGTGTCTGGTCAAGTGTTAATTTCTGCCATTTCTTGTCCAAACTTAGCACATGGGTAGTCAAGGTAGGGGGAATGGTTACTATGGTAACTACTACCTAATTTGCATATTAATTAGGTATGTAGTCAGAAAATATACCACTGGGTTATTGACTATACTGTTTGGAAATATGCTGTGTCCAAGGAAAAAGGACACCATTTCACAGCTTCTTGTTGTAGTAAACCCCTCTGTAGCAGAGGTAGCTTTTGGTCGTCCTTTCCTAGGACGGTCCTCATTCGAGCCAGTTTTATTAAAGCATTGAAATGTTAAAAAATGATAAAACTGAAGAAAAAACCCTGAATGGGGCTTTTCACTGGTCATGTACACCAACATGAATGACACAATGATTAACTAAATGTGCAATCTCAAATAATAAATGATTTGGAAAATGATGGAAAATACAAATTATAAAATAACGCCCTGAGCCCTGTAAACATTTACTTTTCATTGTAGCCAGCAGGAACATAACATTTCATGCTTTTGCAAACATAATATACACTCCTCAAATTCAGTTCTGCAACCTCACTTTAGTGCTAGTAATGAGTTTAATAATAGTAAAAAAAGACAATATAAGATGATGTGGACCACATGATTATAATTTGATTTAGGAAAGTTTGGACATTTCACCCTCTATGATGCAAGTTCCAAGGAATCAGCATTGGATCAAGACCCTTCATTCATATATCATTGATTTAATGGATGACTGTGACAAAGTAAAATACCTGTATACATATGTAGATGGGGACATTTACAGTTAGCATCAAGTCTGCCCAGCTCAAGTAGGGTGCAGAGGGTTTGGGGTGTTATCTATCATCAGATTCCTCAGAGAACCATCTAAGCTGTATCAGAGGCAGCTGAGAGAAGCAGTCAATGGCTTAGGCTGAAGAAATAAGATGCCCCTGCTTGTTCCCAAGTAGCAGACCGGGACGACTCAGACAGGGGTGATTCTGGGATGTGAGAAGTAACTGTTGAGCCCCCTCGATGTGCTGTGGGATTAAATCAATGAAATGCCAATGACGGGGGGTGCCCACCTGAAGACCCCTCTGTGTCAACCGTCCTTGCTCAAGAACACTCTCTTTGTATGCGCTGGCACATAAAGGATTGTAACAACTCGTCATGTGTTTCTCAAAATGTAGTTAACCTCCACAAATGCAAGTTCTGCTTCATTTTCATCTTGGGTCTGGAGCACACAATGTCCAATAATATTACTGTCTGATTGTAGAATCCATGTTTCCACTAAGCGATGGTCCATCCAAGATTCATCAGAGCTCAGAGAGGTCTCCTGTTAGCAAATTAAAAATGCATAAATGTTAAAAAGGACAAGGGGCCAACTCAAAATGAGTCAATAGTGCAGACTTTAGGTCATCAGAGCATATTTTAAGGTGCTTTTGAGGTACACCAGAACAAAAACATCAGTTTAATTGATTTAACCTCTATAAACACCTTAATCCTCTTTAGATTAGAATATTATATACATTGTGATGCCAACAGCTCTCCCATATACCACAGAAGTATGTTACCACCTATATACATTTTTTAAAATGTTTCTTGTTAGATGACAATATAATGCAGCATTTTGTGCATGATTTAGGTCAGCAGTGATGCTCATGGATAAATTTTCAGAGTACTGTCATTCTTTGTGTATAATGGGGCATAAATGGCACTGTCGTCTTGTGTGTGTGTGTGTGTGTGTGTGTGTGTGTGTGTGTGTGTGTGTGTGTGTGTGTTTTAAGCAGTCATATTATCCACAGCAGCACAATGAGCTGGTTTCACGTATCAGCTCTGGAAAGTCCCTGGATAATTATACTGGATTTTCTCTCCATTTGCTTCTCTCTCCTTTTTCTTTCCTCTTCTCTCCTCTGCTCTCATTCTCTCGTTCTAATTTATGATGAATTGCAGCTCTTTTTTAAAATTTTCTCACCTCCTCTTCAATCACCTATCACTCTTTGCCTGCCATGCACACACACCTCTCTGCTCTCCAGTGTAAACAACAGACTGACGCTTTAACAGTGCTTATCAGTGTCCCATTTGGTAAAGTAACTGGTAATCATAATGCATAATGGAGCATCAGTAAGCCTTGGCAAGCATTTTATATAGAGCAGCTTTTCATGAAAGGGGGAATATTACAAGCTTTTTTACATTTTTACAACTACATTTTGAGTTGTGTGTTCGTGATTGTGTGCATGCAGGCCAAGTTTCAAGTCCAGGGGAATTCACAGCAGACTATTTCCATACTGCTGTTATCTAAAAGTGAAAGCACCAACAATGTTTCTGTGCTGAGGTCTATTATAAGCTGCAGCACAAATTGTTTTTCATTGACCCCTGTGCTGATGATATCTGCAGTTTATTGGATCTGGATCATTTGCTGTGTGTTTGGAATCATCCTGAAATTAAACCAAAAGATCCTGAATACACTACCATACAAGTCTGGACACCACTTCTCTTTTGGTGTTTTTTTTAATATTTTTTAATACTATATTAATACTGAAGATGTGGAGTTTGAAATAATGTACAGTATATGGAATTATGTAGTAAACCATATTTTAGATTGTCCACATTAAGCTTTGATGACAGCTTTGGATTCACTCAAAAAATTCACGAGGTAGTCCCCTGGAACCGTTTTCAATTCACGGATGTGTCTTATCAAGAGTTTATTTGTGCAATTTCTTGCCTCGTTAATGTGCTTTAGACGAGGGGTTTGCAACCTGCGGCTCTACGGCCACGTGTGGCTTTTCAGTCCCTCCCCAGAGTTTCCTGTGGCTTTGTCCAGGGAAGGAAGTCAAATATTATGAATCAAAATGAGCAAAATAAGAACTAAATTGACATAAAAAATGAACTAACTACAAAATGAACCAAAAAAATCAAGAAAATGAACATTAGAATAAAGTAAACGATTAAAGATGAAAATTAACCAATATAAGAAAAATTCTGAACAAAATTTTGAAAAAAAAAATCATGGAAGATTAAGACAAACTTGATCAAAATAATTGAGAAAATGCACAAAAAAATCACTATAATGACTCAAAAAAATACACTGACTGAATGAAAATGGACAAAATAGTGAAACAATGAATATAGACAAGAAAAGAAACAAAAATAATGATTGACAATGAATAATGAAAAATTAGAAATAAAATGATCAAAAAAAGAATGAAATAATAAAATTGATGTTAGCTTGTTACCAGCTAAAATGTGTCACATGTCATATGAAGAGTTAGGGTATTTTTTGAGGCTCTAGATACATTATTTTTCCTTCCATCCAAAAATGGCTCTTTAGATTGTAAAAGTTGCTGACCCCTGCTTTAGACCATCACGTGTCTTGTGCAGAGGAGGAGTGGGTACAGAGTCAATAGTCCTATTGGTGCTACTACAACTACTGTACAAATCCATATTATGGAAAGAAACACTATGTTAAAACAAAAGACAGACTCATGATTACCAAATGAGGGTTAGTCAGTTCAAAAAATCTCAAGAACTTTGAAAGTGTCTCCAAAGGCAGTTGCCACAATCCTCAATGAAACTGGCTTTTACGTGGACTGTCCCAGGAAAGGAAGACCAAGAGCTACATCCTCTGCAGAGGATATGTTTAGTAGCATTAAAAGCCTCAAAAACCTAAGACAATCCCCATGAGAGTAAATGTCATCATAGCTTTTGAGTTACGGTAAGTGCACACAGGGACATTTTTCGGATTGACTGACCTCCATTTCGTAAAGTAATGATGGGCTTTTTGCCATAATATGGATTTGTACAGTAGTAGCACATCAAGAAGGCACAAATTAACTTGTGAAAATGCACACGTGTAAACTGAAAACCATTACGGGTGACTCCTTAGTAAATCAGATAAGAGAATGCACAGCTGTCATCAAAGCTAAACATGGCTACTTCGGACAATCTAAAATATGAAACATGTTCTGGGACGTTCAACCCTTTTTCGTTGACTGCATATTTCCATGCATGTCCTTTCACTGTTCAGATGTTGAAAACACTGCAAATACAGAAAACCGCTGAGGGAGAAAGTGTGCCCAAACTTTTGACTGGTAGAATATGCACACATTTCTTTTCAGTGTCATTTCTCAGCTTCTTTATAGGAAGTTGTAACTACATATAGTGCATACTGTGCAGTCGGCTGACAGTCTACTTGCTCACACAAAATCTATCAGCAGTGACTTTAAAATAAGGTCAATTTTTACCAGTGTGTACACGTTGCAGCTCAGCATGCTACTATGTGTGAGACTGCCAGCTGGCTCTCTGCCATGCCAGTACTGAGAAGGAAAGTCCAGGTACATTTATTACTGGAAGGCCTTTGATCAGTCACTGAACTGAGCAGTCAACCATACTGTCAGCCACAATCAGGAATAATCCCCTTATTTTATTATCAAGTTTTGTTACGTACATCAGAAATTTAATATGAACACACATTTAATTTCTGATGATCCTCAGATTTTCTTCCTGATCGTCTGTCATGTTTGCACTGGTGTGTTTCTGTTTTCATGTTGTCTTACTGCTTTCTTCTCGCACTTGCATTTTGAGGCCCCTGTATTCAATTTTGCAGTGAAGGTCAGCATTAATGTTTATTCATAAACATAGTTAATGCATTTAAACATAAAGTTTTACTTTCTCTCCAAATGAGTTCTTCCTCTGTTTTCTGCCCAGTATTAACCACATATCTACAGACACATAGATTTTTGTTTGTTTGCGATGACCTGGAGGATGAAGTGTGCCATTGAGGTGTGTACACTGGTTCTCCACTGGTGGGTCAGGATCCACAGTGGGTCGAGGACTTGTTCTGACTGGGTAGCGGAGTTTGTGATATTAAAAAAATCTGTATATTGTGAAGATTTTATGTCTGATGTTGGACTTTTATTGATGTGACAGCAGTAATGCACACATTTGACTGAAAAATGACAGGTTATTTATATTTTATTGTTATTTAGTTAATTTTTCTTTACGTATTTGGTTTATTATTTTGTTCTATTTAGTCTATTTTCTTGATTATTTTGTTCATTTCCATTCACTTTGTTTACTTATTATGTTGTTCATTTTGGTGAATTTATTTAATTTTTTTTGTTCCTTGTCTGGATTATTTTGTTTATTGTTGTGGATTTTTGATCAATCTGAATCAAATCCCTTAACCTTCTTAGATGAGCTGGCCTGCTTTGTACGAGCTGCTCTTCCATTCCTGCATGTGTCACACTTACATGATGTTCCTTTGTGTTCCTGTGTATTGTTGTGTTCAGGAGTTGGAGCGGTTCAAGGTGTTCGTGAAGAGGAAGCCGGCCTTTGATGTGGTCGTGGATGGACTCAACATAGCGAATATCAATAAAGATAAAAGCAAACAGTCAGAGACGGTGAGAGGATACACACATACAGGCAAAAAGTGATACTGTGTGAAAATAAAGCACAGACGACTTGACTGCGTGTTACATTTGAACAGTACGTTTCCTGAACTACCGTATTTGCATATTCATACACACGGCACTACAGTTCAGTTTTTAGCTGTCCAACCCAGGGGGTTTTCTACAGGTTGTATTATGACTAAACGTGCAGCATGTGAACACATGGGAGTACTTTTTAACTGGCCAGTACCTGAACACCTGGCCCACTTGTCTGCCAGCCCACATCAGCGTGCTTTACTTACATATATACAGTATGTGTAACAGCTTTCTCAGACTGTAAAGAGCTGCAGCATATTGTAAAGTATGAAGACAGACAGGAAATCCTGTCTGCATGAATTATGAAGCTAAATTATGAATCCACTCACAGAGGCTTTTATACAAATCTCTGTGTGAATGAAACTGAGATCTAAGGATACAGCGAAATACAGCCCCATTTCCAAAAACATTGTGCCGCTGTATAAAATGTTACTAGAAACAGAATGTGATGATTTGTAAAGAATTAAAACTCAATTTTTAATTGAAGCATAAAGGCAACATATCAAGTGCCAAAACTAAGAGATTTAATTATTTGAAAATGACATACCGTACTCATTTTGAACATATTGTTTAATTGCTATAATTTTCAAAGCGGGATGTTTTCCCATTCATGCTTAATGTACAATTTCAGTTGCTCAACAGTTCCAATCTTAAGCCTAACTCTGTTTTACGGTTCATGATGCACCAAGTATTGTCAGTGTCTGCACGTCAGGACTGCGGGCAGGCTAGTGTAGCACCTAGCTTCTTACTATGGAGCCATCCTGATGGAACTTGTACAGAATGGGTCTTGCTGAAATTATATTGCTCCAAAATCATGTATTTATTGTTCAGCATTAACACTGCCTTCACATATGTCTACCTGACCCATGCCATGTGCACAAAAACCCCCCACACCACCACAGATGTGAGTTTTAGAACTAAGCACTGACAACAAACTGGCGTACATGATTTCCAAAAAGGATGTCGCATTTTTCTTGGCTGTCCACGGAACATTTTTTCCACATTTTCCATTTTGTTTTAGTCCATCTTAAGTTAATTCGGGGCCCAGAGAAAACACAGCAACACAACTTTTTTGGAAACTGATTTGTACTTTTTTAATGTGTGAAGCATGACGAGGACATATAACCAAGGTAAATAATAACAGAAAGTAGAGGAAATCGAGTACATGGATAAAAAAAACATTAACAAACATTCAATACACATACATTTACCTTCGTGTAGAGCTAAATATAAGAATATCTGCTAAAGTTTTCGTCAACTTCCTACTTCACTTTGATGACTGTGTCTTAAACATGTCCCAAAAGTCTTAAAATGTCTTAAAATTAAAGCTTTAATTACCACAGAATGTTCATTCTTTTCTTACTTTGGACTTTACTTTTTTTTATTTTCTTGAATAGCTTCCCCATTATTTGTTAAGCTTTGTGTATTTTGTGGATTGTTTTGATCAACTCTTAAAGTATTGTTCATGTTCGTTCATAATGTTAAATCACAATGAACAAAGTAAGATTGATCCTCCTTTTTATACACCTTATTATCTTTCACATTTAAAGAGTGAATTAGAAAAGTTAAGTTATTGGTTAAAAATGATCTCAAAGTGTCTGGTATCTGCTCTGGTAAGCGTTCGTATTTAATCTTTTTGACACATTCAGGCATGTTTTACGATCTGACTCTAATGCACGTGCAAATGATTTAAAAAAAAACCCGGTCGTATTACTCAGAGGAGCTGCTATTCCTGCAGCTGTGACTAAGATGCGCTGACATCCCGTCATGGTTGTGTCATTCAGTATATATGATTTATATGTTATGTCTGTGCGTCTGAAAATCTTTAGGTGTGTGTTTCAGTTGTTGACGGTGGTGTCGGAGTTTGCGCGTCGCGGCCTGACGGTGCTCGTTTTGGGGAGGAAACACATGCTCCGGCCCTCCAGATCCTGGAACAAAAACAACATGAGCCTTATCCAGCAGAAAGCCCACTGCTTCTTCACTGAAAACATGTGAGCACCCGTAGTAAAGTATCTGAAAGTATTAATGCTGTGACCTAATTAATATGCAGAATAAGTGGCAGTTGCCATAGTAACTTTTTCAACTACCCTGATTACCCATGTACCAAGTTTGGTTAGTTGAGGACTTTGGAGATAGAGCTCAATGTCTGGATGGACATGTACAAACAGAGCTCTCCACTATAACCCCCCCTCACTTCATCTTGGCAGGGAATAATAAACATTATTTGGTAAATCAGTTGATAACATCAGCTGTTTCAAATAGTGTCATTGAATAATTTTAACTCAACCTTAGCACAAAAATTGCCCCGGCTGTTTTTTTGGAATGCATGTCAGACATGAAACCAGGTAATGGCCATATGTTTTCAAGTTAAAACAAGCTTACCGATTCAAATGAAATATGTCATGCTCATAATGTTCACAATGAAACATGAGTACATTTTAGTAGCTCTTTCTAACTTTTTTGGAATTAGGGTCATATTTACAGATAATAGTAAAAGAGTTTATGAAGAAGCAAAGAACTGTATTTCAAATAAAATCATCCCATTACAATACATTTCTTGAAATCTGCTGTAACATCACAAGGGTTTTGTTTTAATCGCAAAAAAGTTGCAGCAAGTGGACGGTTAATACAGCCATCTGCAACAGAGAACAACAGTATTGCATATTGTCACTGTTTTTCTTTTTTTCCTATGTTTACCTCTTTTCTGCCTCTATATTTATCTGCCAGCTCTGAGGATGACCCATTTCTGCTGTACGCCACTCTGCATTCTGGGAACAACTGTTGGTTTGTGAGCAGGGACCTGATGAGGGACCACAAGGCCTGCCTTCCAGATGGAGCCACCAGACGGCTCTTCTTCAAATGGCAAAGAGGACACCAGCTGGTGGTGGATGGATACGTTGTAGCAGGCAGGAGAGTGCGATTTCAGGTGAGGAAGATGAGGAGGAGGAGGAGGGTGCATCAGCACAGATGTGGAGGAAGAAGACGGCAGGGGAAAAGAAGAAGGAAATTAACTATGAGCAGTACTGAGTGAAGGATCCGGGCACTTGAATAAAAATGCCAACCTGTACATTTGCTGTATCATCAGCAAAATAGAAAAAAGTAATAGTAAAAAGAGTTGGTGCTTTACCGTTATGCTTTATTTGGTGTTTATTTGACTAGTTTGAGGTGGCTGTGGGTCAGTAGGTAGAGCAGGTTGTCCATGATCTGAAAGGTGAGCAGGTCGATCCCCAGCTTCTCATGTCCCCAGGCCGACGCGTGAGGGTTCCCTGGTGTATGACTGTCTGTGTGCTTGTGTGAGCGAACGGGTGCATGGAAAGCAGTGTAAAGTGCCTTGAGTGCCGTAGGGTAGAAAGGCACTACATACAGTAAGTGCAAGACCTTTTACTATGGTGCATGACTCTGTGTTGCTTTTTCCTCTACATGTTGAAGGCTGATTTAATTTTAAGTACTTTACACACTGTTTGTAGTTTAATATATAGCAATCCATCATATTCTATCCATCTTGTATTGTATCTACCCAAAATGGGCTGTTAGTGGGTCATTGAGTCACAAACTTTTGTGTTATTTCATTCATTGTTGTTGCTTTTTGTGTTATTTGTGTCTATTTTGTTGAATTGTATTACTCTCTGTTTATTATCTTGTGTTTTCTGTAAAATATTTGTTAAAATTATGGTAATTTCCTTGATTATTTTGTTTTGTTTTTTTTTTTTTTTTTTACATTTTTTTAATTATTTTGTTTATTTTTTCCTTGATTTTCTAATGTTATCCATTTTGGATCAAAATGAACAAAAAAGGTTCAGTGTTCACTGAGATATTATGGCACTTTATAGTGGATTTTTCTACATTTGGGAACACTAAATGTGTCTTGAGCTAAAACTGCATGGGAGTCAACATAAGATCATATGCTGTCCTGTGAGAACACATATCTGTAAAAAGTCCACTTTCCTAAGCTCAGAAAACAGCCCCGTTTTCAGCTTTTAAAGGTTTTTAAGTGTTTACTTGGCATGAAAACCCATACAGGAATGTAATCCTTGTCATCCTTATGTCATCACATTAAAAATTATAGATACTGCATGTGTGACAAATAACTAAAGCTGTCACATAAATGTAGCAGAGTAAAATGGATGATATTTGCCTCTGAGACGTAGAGTGGAAAAAGGGAACGTAAAGCACAAATACCTCAAGTCTGTGTTTAAATAAAAGTACTATGTCATTCTCTGTCATTGACTGTGTTTTTCGATGGTGTGTTTAGAGTATTCCCTCTTATGACACCATCTTGCAGACGTCAGGAGATCTGTGGCATGTTCCATATGATGACACTGAGGACAGGAGCAGCTATGAAGTCCCTCACAGATGGATCTGTCTCAGAAAAGGACAATGAACCTGTTCACACAGTCTCAACTGCAAGTCAGTGACTGGAATTGACATGAAATACTGTATCGATTATAAATGCAGCCTAGTAAATAAAACACGGACTAATATCAGTACATGGTGTTTTGTCATTTATCTTCGTTCTGTGAAAGTGTTTGTTGAATTATAATTGTGTAAAGTAACATTAACCCGGATGTGAACTCTACGAGTCAGCTTCCACGTCCGGATCAGATGTGTGTCATGTTTTGTTTCTATTGCTCATCGGTTTAGTTTCGCCTTCAATCTACAGCAGTTTAACTCACTCATTTCCAGTCATCATGTCTAGAGGCTCCAGTGCTGGGTTTGACCGACACATAACTATCTTTTCTCCGGAGGGAAGACTCTACCAAGTGGGTTAGTTATGAAAGAAAAGAAGCAAACTCAACCTGCTCTGTCATCACTAGCGGCTAACAGGCTAACGTTAGCATCAGCCCATTCATGGTTCAATGTGTTAGATAGTGGTGAAGATGAGATAGTGGTGACATATTAGCCTGGCAAAAATAACTTCATCAAAATATAATTCAGTTAATATTTAGCTCTGCTGTCAAGTTATGTTATTATTTCATAAAAGTTGAGTAGCCAGCTCGTTTTTCAGCTGGCTATTCAGTGTAGCTAGCTAGTTAGCTTCAAAACTGTAGCTTCAGAGCAGAAACATTAAATATAGTACATCTGTCAGGGATTGACCGATTAACAGAGAATCTGCATAAAGAGTATAAAATATACTACTTGTGTTTTAGACGCTACATTGAATCAGCCCATGATATAAAGTGCCTTTCTCATACATATTTGCCCTTTTGAAGCTCATAATAGAACATGGTCTGAATCTGTCCTCAGAGTATGCCTTCAAAGCCATTAATCAAGGAGGACTGACGTCTGTAGCCGTGAGAGGGAAGGACTGTGCTGTTGTTGTTACACAGAAGAAAGTCCCAGTCAGTACAATTCAACACATCACAAACATACAAGTTTGTCTGTCTTTGCATGATTAGATTATCTTGCAGTTGTTATGATGTGAGTCACTGACATAGTATGTGGTGTGTGCAATAAGCAGTGTCTTTCTTGTGTTTCTCAGGACAAACTGCTGGATGCCACAACAGTCACACATATGTTCAGAATCACAGAGAACATAGGGTGTGTGATGACTGGCATGACTGGTAGGTAACATCCTGTGCATCTGACCATGTATACCCACAGTATAGTCCTCATATCATACAGATGTGGATAAAATTGTTGGTACCCCTCTGTAAATGACAGAAAAACCCACAACCGTCACAGAAATAACTTGGATCTGACAAAAGTAATAATACATAAAAATTTTATGAAAATTAACCAATGGAAATCAGACATTGCTTTTTAATTGTAGTTCAACAGAATTATTTAAAAAAACAAACTCACGAAACAGGCCTGGACAAAAATGATGGTACCATTCATTTAATATTTTGTTGCACAACTTTTTGAGGCAATCACTGCAATCAAACGATTTCTGTAACTTTCATTGAGACTTCTGCACCTCGCAGTGGGTATTTTGGCGCACTCCTCATGAAGAAGCTGCTCCAGTTGTCTCAGGTTTGAAGGGTGCCTTCTCCAGACGGCATGTTTCAGCTCCTTCCACAGATGTTCAATAG
>JAQQAE010012345.1:0-13207 GCA_029823295.1 Pseudamia nigra | reverse complement strand
ACTGTCCATAACAAACACCATGTTCAAGCATAAGGGTGTCCATATGTGCACTTGGCACCAGGACACCCTAGGCCGCAATTTGATGATTGACCTTGTGGTTGTATCGTTGGACTTGCGGCTGCATGTCTTGAACACTCGGGAAAAGAGAGGGGTGGAGCTGTCAAGCGATCACCACCTGGTGCTGAGTTGGCGCCGATGGAGGGGGAGGATGCCGGTCAGACCTGGCAGGCCCAAGCCTACTGTGAGGGTCTGCTGGGAAAGTCTGGCAGAGTCTCCTGTCACGAGGAGCTTCAATTCCCACCTCTGGCAGAGCTTTGACCATGAACTGAGGGAGGCGGGGGACATTGAGTCCGAGTAGGCCTTGTTCCATGCCTCAATTGGCAAGGCAGCTGATCGGAGCTGTGGCCGTAAGGTGGTTGGTGCCTGTTGTGGCGGCAACCCTCGTACCCATTGGTGGACACCGGTGGTAAGGGATGCTATCAAGCTGAAGAAAGAGTCCTATCAGGCCTTTTTGGCCTGTGGACTTCGGAGGTAGCTGATAGGTACCGACAGGCCAAGCTGAATGTGGCGTTGGTGTTCGCTGAGGCAAAAACCCAGGTGTGGGAGGAGTTTGGGGAGGCCATGGAAAATGACTTCGGAACAGCCTCGAGGAAATTCTGGTCCACAATCCAGCATCTCAGGAGGGGGAAGCAGTGCACCGTTAACACTGTGTACAGTGGAGACAGGGTGCTGCTAACCTTGACTAGAGGCATTGTGGGTTGGTGGGGGGAATACTTTGAGGACCTCCTCAATCCCACCTACATGCCTTCCTTTGAGGAAGCAGAGTCTGGGGACTCTGGGGCGGGCTCTCCAATCTCTGGGGCTGAGGTCACTGAAATGATGAAAAAACTCTTCGGTGCCAAGGCCCCTGGGGTGGATGAGATCTGTCCAGAGTTCCTTAAGGCTCTGGATGTTGTGGGGCTGTCTTGGTTGACACACCTCTGCAACATTGCATGGTCATCGGGGGCAGTGCCTCTGGATTGGCAGACCGGGGTGGTGGTTCCCCTCTTTAAGAAGGGGGACCGGAGGGTGTGTTCCAACTGTAGCGTGATCACACTCCTCAGCCTCCCTGGTAAGATCGATTCTGCTGTACTGGAGAGGAGGATGTGTTGGTTAGTCGAATCTTGGATTCAGGAGGAGCAGTGTGGTTTTCGTCCTGGTCCTGGAACAGAGGACCAGCTCTACACTCTCAGCAGGGTCCTGGAGGGTGCATGGGAATTTGCCCAACCAGTCTACATGTGTTTTGTGGACATGGAGAAAGCATTTGACTGTGTTCCTCAGGGAGTTCTGTGGGGAGTGCTCTGGGAATATGGGGTGCTGGACACACTGATTAGGGCTATTTGGTCACTGTATGACTAGTGTCAGAGCTTGGTCCGCATTGCCAGCAGTAAGTCGGACTCGTTTCGAGTGAGGGCTGGACTCTGCCAGGGCTGCCCTTTGTCACTGATTCTGTTCATAATTTTTATGGATAGAATTTCTAGGCGCAGCCAGGGTGTTGAGGGAGTCTGGCTTGGTGACCTCAGGATTGGAAATCTGCTTTTTGCAGATGACGTGGTTCTGTTGGCTTCATCATGCTGTGACCTGCAGCTCTCAGTGGAGTGGTGCGCAACCGAGTGTGAAGCAGCTGGGATGAGAATCAGCACCTCCAAATCTGAGACTATGGTCTTCAGCCGAAAAAGGATGGAGTGCTCCTGCCGGGTGGAGGATGGGGTCCTGCCTCAAGTGGATTAATTCAAGTATCTTGGAGTCTTGTTCACAAGTGAGGGAAGGATGGAACAGGAGATCAACAAGTGGACCTCTCGATTTACCAGTCAATCTACTTTCCAACCCTTACCTATGGTCATGAGCTTTGGGTCATAACTGAAAGAACAAAATCCAGGATACAAGTAGCTGAAATGAGTTTCCTGCGCAGGGTGGCTGGGCTCTCCCTTAGAAAAAGGGTGAGAAGCTCAGTCATCTGGGCGAAACTCAGAACCGCTGCTCCTCTGTGTTGAGGAGCCAGATGAGGTGGCTTGGGCATCTGGTCTGGATGCCTCTTGGACCTCCCTGGTGTGGTGTTCAGGGCACGTCCCACTGGGAGGATGCCCCAGGGAAGACGCAGGACACGCTGGAGGGTCTATGTCTTTTGGCTGGCCTTGGAACGCCTTGGGGTCCCCCCAGAAGAGCTAGATGAAGTAGCTGGGGAGATTGAAGGCTTCCCTAATGAAGCTGCTGCCCCCAAGACCTGACCCCAGGGAGAAGCAGTAGAAGATGGGTGGATGGATGTTCACTTTTTGTTAATTTCTACTAATTATTCTTAATTTTGTTCATTTTTAGCCATTTTCTTAGTTATTTTGTAAATTTTTAAAATTAATTTTCTTCATTATTTTTGTTTATTTTTACTTCTTTCTACATGATGATTTTGTCCCCACCAGTGTCCAGGTGAAGTATGGAGAATAGTATAAAAAGCTATGTATTTTTTATTTAGGGTCTTGATTTGCAAAGGCAGTAACATTAGCCAATAGTGATATATTAGGTGATATTTTTCTCACTTTTTAACCATTTATCAGCACATTATGAACAAAATGCATGAAAACAGCTCCATTGTTCTTCATTTCTTAATCTCCTTTTCATCACCTTCTTTAATGTGGGTGTCGTACTGTTTCACTGCATCTCCCTTATCATGCATCAGCTTTTCATGGTTTCCTTTCTGTACGTACCTTCCTGCTTTCCTCCGTGTGCTCAGAGCAGCAGGGAAGCTTGAGGAGGAGTGTTTGCTTAGCCCGGGGATTAAGTTGCTACAGGGGATTAAATGCAATGGAGACTACATTTGTGTTGCATAACGGTGTGTGTGCGTGGCGGTCAGGACACATCTCAGTGGAACTCTGCTAATTGCTTTTGGGCCTTGAACTCCTTCAGATAGCACCGCCCTTTTGAGAGTGATCTAGACCGGATGCAGACATGATTTATGTGATTTGGGTAGACTGTAATTAGAAAGTAAACAGTGTGCGGCACAATTTACTCAGACTTGTCTTCATTATGTTTGAAGTCTGTGGGCAGTGGTTGATTTGATTAACATCCACCCGGGGGGTTTGTAATAACGAGTCACTAAATGTGTGTGATTCTAAAGCAACAAACTTTTTATTAATAAGATACTTAGGATATGATAAGTGCATTTCTTTACTTATCAAGAGATGTATGAATTCAATAACATTTTTGGTTCCTCTACCTATAACCCAGTTTCCAAAATAATTGGGTTACTGTGTAAAATGTAAATAGAAACCCCATATGTTGTTGAAAAACATTAGATTTTGAAATTGAGTAATTGTGAGATGTTTTATTGCACATTGCATGCTCTTTTTGAATTTGATTCCCACAACTCATTTCAAAAAGTTGGGCCAGGGTCATGTTTACCTCTCTGTTTGGGAACTGAGGAGACCCATTGCAGCAATTTTTGAAAGTGGAATGTCCTATTTACATTGTACGCAGTGACCCAACTTTTTTGGAAACAAGGTTGTATATGGTGCTTTCTTTATTAAACTGCCTTCAACCCTTTAACAGGCATTGTGACCACACAGTTGACCTTTTTGTGTGATCAAATTGCTCCTGTAAAACCTCAGTAAAACTAATTTTTGGCTGATTGTCCTTTTCCCCTCAGTTTATAAAGTATGTATTGATTATTCATATTTGAAAATAGTGAAAAGGGTGAACATTGATTTGCATGAATCTAATATTCAGACAAAGAAAACAATATGCGTATACATGTTCTAGGCCCCCTAACAATTACAAAAAATGTTTTGTGAAAATATAGTGTGTCTGTGGTCCCTGTGGCTATTAGTTCTTGTATGAAGTTGTCTTAAACAGGCAACTGTGAGCTCATAGCCATAACATACTTATAAAAACTGAAAAGTTGTTCATGTGAAGCCAGGAACACTATTCTAATTTTTTTAAAAGCTTTATTTCTTACTGTGCCAATCAAAAGCTTAAAAAACCCATCTTTACCGTTTTTTTAGGTTCATATAAACTCTGTGATGTAAAATAAAGGCTGAAAAAAATGAATCATATTCCAGATGAAATGCATTAGTCCCTCCCACCAATGTCCTACATTTTAAAATGTCAATTCCAAATTTTACAACATCACTTTTTATCATCATATTCAAGCTAAAATTAGTTCTGCCCCCATGAACAACTGACTTTTTTCCAGAAAATTCCCTATAAAAATGTCATTATTGTGTGTTTACAGTGTCCTTTTGTTAGAATATAACCCCAGGTTACTTTGGGAATGACCTGCTGTTATGTAATTCAATCAGAGAATTCATTGACAAGAAGTGGGCAGGTACAACATTTTTTAATAAAATCAGAGCATATTTTAGCTTTGAGTTTACAATGAGACTGTTGGAAAACCAAGAGAAAAATCACATCAGCACATCATTTTCATTTCCGAAGTGTCTAGTACCAATGTATTTTGGGTGGAAGACGACCAAAAGGCTATTGACCAATGAGAAGCCTCCATACATGTGAACTAGGTCAAGCACTCCTAACCTGGTGCTACGCTTTTCCTGGTGCTTTACCTTCCTATCAGAGCTTTGTCTTTAGTCTGGTTTGTCTCCGTGTCTTTAGTCTGGTTTATTTTTATCAATCTATTTATTAAAATCCTTTTACTTAGCTTAATGAGGTAATTGTTGACGTCATGATGTAGTTTAAATTTAAAACCCTTTAACACTGCTACCGGACAACAGAGTGGTGCAGTGGAAACATGCTGGGCCCATAACCCAGAGGTCAATCCATCCTCTGGTAGACATTTTCTCTTATTTTCTTTATTTCCACCGTGACCCCATGAGGTGTTCACGGGAAATGTCGACAAATTCTACTGGTGACTTTTTAACTTTAAGTAATTCGAGAATGATCAAGCTTTGTCAAAGAAAGTAGGTAGCAAGGATATGTAATGAAGGCTTTAACTGCTCAATTTAAAGGAGAAAATGAGTCAGTGAGAGAGAATATTAAACATTTTTACTTCTTTAACTTGAGTCTTTGGTGTGGTTTGTCTTCGTGACAAACTGCAAGAAGCAGTTTGTAAGCCAGTTTCCCACTGTTCATTGACAAAGGACTTTGACAATATAGCAGAATCATGATTTAGAATGACACAGTACTTTGGCATTAACACACCACACTGATGATAAAATACACATATTTCTAGCTTCCAAAGTACTTTGTCAGTATTAGGCAAGAAGCAGTTTGTAAGCCAGTCTCCCACTGGTACTTTGGCAACAAAAAACCTACATTTTGCTGCCAAAGTACCAACACTGCATTTTGAGTCTTTGTCAATAGCATTTTGGTAACTTGCACCCAAAGTACTTTGGCAGCAGCCACAGCCTTTTATTTTGTCAGGACCCTTACAGAATTTACAGTAGACAAGTACTGTATAAGTGTGACAGATATCAGTTAAGAGCTGAGCTATGGAACCTTTAATTCCTTTTATGATTAAGAAAATAAACACTGTCATAAGGAGCATCCACCTCTTATTTACCACATAAAATCATGATTCAGCACTTGTTTCATGCATTTTACTACTGTTTCTTCTTTCTTCCATTTACATATCAGTCCAATCTATTTATTTCTAACCCAACAGTGAGTGTGTTTACCGCCCAAAAAATCATTTAGGTCACACATTTGTGTCTCAGACATGACCTACTTGCCTCACTGATCATCCTGTTCATTACTCCGAAATTTGCTTTGGTACAGTCTTCTCTGTTACATTATTTTATTGACCAGATGTCAGCACATACGCTGCCCACATACTGTAGCTCCAGAGGGGTCCATTCGAAAGAAATTGGCATGAGGCTTGTGTCTTCAGCAATCTGAATAAATTGAAATCCCACTTTCCAAAATAGCTACAGTAATGCTGCCTATGAGGGAAGAAGGAGATTAGCATAATTGGGTGAATAAGCCCCTTGAATGCCAGCCATTGGAGAGGAAATGATGGATGAAAGTGGAGACAACATTAGATATCAGTGGATTTTTGTTACCGCAGAAATAATCTTGTTTGTGTTGAAATGATCTGGACAGCGGCGATTTACAGTATCTTCTCTTTCTCATGGTTACAGGCAAAAACTTGACAGTGATATGATGTTAAAGGTAAATTATATCTAACATTTCTTGCTTGTGTTTAAAAAAAAATAACTACTTGTATTTCACCCCTCCTCTGCACTCAGTTGGGAGAAAGAGAGCTCAAATAGTGAGGAAAAAAGCCATGAAACATAAAAACAAAATGTTATCCTCTTATTCGGTCACAGAGGTTAATTATCAAAGCCTACCAGCCAAAATGTACGCATATTGGATGATATTAGACTATTTTTTAAAATGCTTGGGTCCTGTTGTGCAAGAATTTGAAATAATTTACTGATATCAATTTAGTACACTTTTCTAAATTTGCCTATGTAGACATTAATGGAATATTGTTAGGGTTTTACTGTCTAATTATTCAAACCACAGAAATGAAAAAACAAGAAAAGATTGACAGATGCAGCCTATGAAGCCAACATATTGTTGAGAATCAAGAAAACATACTACAAAGTTGACTGGTTTAAACAACCGTTGTGGCTATTTCCGAGGGGTAGCATCGCAGTACAGTAGATAGTACTGTAATTTACACGGCACACTTGAACACACCAATCCCATACACCCTCTCATGCTCTACCAGAGAAAGAAACATCACAGATGACAGAGAAATGATAAGTATGTAATTCCACAAATATAACAGCAGAAAGCATCAATTTGTAAGAAATATTAAAACAATTGAACCCTTTTGGATATTGTCATGCAGTGTTGAATACACTCTAATAGCAATCCGTCAGTAAAAACAACACAGACTCACATTTACTTAAGTTTAAATGTACTTTAATGTAATGTATGTACAATGTAAAATACTTTTCTGACTTTAGTAAGTCTACCCTGTCAGATTATGTAAGATACAAGTAACTATAAATGTAACATTAACATACAAATTCATATGGAGAAATATGTTGTAGGCAGATGCTCAGATGTTTAAAATTAAATGCAAAGTACTGTATATAACTTGCCTTTTCTGCTGTGTGAGCAGCCGTGATGTTGTGAAGAAAAGCGTGAAATAAATACATAGGCATCAATTGTCTGGTGGTTTTCAAAGCATTCAGTATAAACTCACCACACCTTTGCAAAACTGGGAAAGTGTCAGAGGTAAATGTAACTGAAACAAATTACTTCTATGTTTGACACAGTGAGGTCAAGTCGAGTTGCTTATGCTTCCATGCTCTGTGCAATGCTGATATTAGCTGGCGATGTAAACACACTGGACTTTGCTTAAAGATTCTGGACATTGAAAAATCCAGGCAGAGGGGAGGGATTATTGATGAACACATGTTGTATACATGGATATTTGGAAAAAATTGCATACTTTGTCTTTAGTGGTGAAGAAAATAACACCCACATCACAGTGCTGTAGTTCAGTAACTGCGTGCTCAGCCATTTCTATTAAAGACAGTGCATTTGTCTTTCTGATTTAGCTTGCATGCCCTGCTACATTTGGGTGCTGCTACTACCTGTGCTTACATGCTCTGTTGTTTAATACAGTGTGTACAGTATATTCTACATATATCCTTGGATTTATTGTTTCTTTTGAACAAGATGAAACAGACTCAATGTTCATATCAGTGAAATATTTTGTTTTTACTAACAGAAACATTTCTGGCCTATTTTCAATGTAACTACAGCATATGTTGACCTACATTAAATGCTGATCACTAAACATTCTACTGTACAGTATGTCATCCATTTCCTCTGAGCATGCAGCGTTTTCAGTGCTAAAAAGTTGTGAATCATGAAGTAAACATTAATTAAACACAGCCCTTACACTGTTGTCATGCTTCACATGAAAGTGAAGACAATGGTGCACCTGTGGTTAAGGGGAGGTAAACACAGACAAAAATATCTGGGTGGGGTCAAAGTTGTGTGAGGCCATTCAGGGGCATGCACTCAGTGAGTGTGTAGCAAGTGATGGATGGTTATACTTTATCCGCAGACACATGTAATAGGTCTTTGCTTGAACAATTGTTAGTGAGAAAAGCCACACTTTGCTTAAAGGTCTCATACTGTGAAAATCCATCTTTATTGGGTTTTGAGGTTTATATAAATGTTGTGACATAAAATAAAAGTTGTGAACATCTGATCAGAATTCCTGGATTTTTTTTTTCTCCAGGAAATTATATGTGAAAATGAAAACGTTTAATTGTAAGTTACTAAAAAAAAATTCTATTTACACAAGTGGATAAAAACTGGACAAAACTGTAACATAGGACTAAATCTGTGTTAAATGTTGAATAAATCTTCACTTCATCATTATTATACTTAATCCACGTATGATCATTGTGGCTATGGTGATTTTGTACTATATTGGTTTTGTATTGTATTATAGTTTTTTTTGTGGTTATGGTGGTTTTGTAGAATTTGCATGTCAGTCCTTTGAAAACACTGACAGAAGAAAGGAACACAGTAACAAGAAAAATTATTCTGGCTCAGAGTGTGAAGAAGAAATAAAAGAGAATCTTGTTGTTTTAGTTTGTGAAGATTAAATAACTGGGCATGTGTTGTGTGGGCAGTTCACTTAAAATCTTGTAGTTGGTCCAGTTCTTTACTCTATTGTTGGGTAATTTGCTACACACATCAAGGCTGCTTGGATTATAACAGTATCCATGCTGGAATTAGACATTTTATACTGCCATGTTATTTTCAGCTCAGAGATTAACACTAGAGTAACCAATGGGTCAAATTTACTGACAGCTGTTATTCCATTGTTCATTAAAAAAATGCTGACAACTTCCAGATAGTGACTTTTCCTTAATTGTGTCATATTATCCCGGCAAGGTTATGTTTTTATAGTCACTACTCACCACTGCATTTTAGACATTCTTGCTTTTAACTCCACCAATAAATCTGAAGAAACACGGGACAACATCATTAAGGTTCTACCACACTTCAAAGTTTGACCTTGATCCCACAATATTTGAAATCTGGTGATCCGGAATACTTAAATCTATAAAGCTCATGGACAATTTACTACTTAGTACGTAACCACGTTAATGCAGCTGTGTCCAGATACTTTTTGGTTAATGTCATCATGCACAAACCACTCAAAATTTTCCACACACTGACTTTGTCAGTGTTTTTCTTAATTTTGAAATTTATTTTCAACATTGCTCATTAATACTGAAGACATGCAAACTGAAAGCACATGTATGGAATTTTGTAGTAAACACCACAAAAAAGGTGTTAAATAACCCACAGCATATTTTATATTTTAGATTGTTAAATGTAGCTACATTTAGCTTTGATGACAACTTTGCACACTCATGACAATCTTTCATTAGGCTTATTAAGTAGGCTTTTTAACAAACAGTTAAGAGAAAAACAGGCCATCATTACTTTAAGAAATGAAGGCCAGTCAGTCTGAAAAATCTCAGAACTGGAAGTGTGCTGAGTATATATTTTATCCATTTATGCTTGATATTGATTAATATTGTGTCAGTTAATCATATTAATGTATTTAGATCGTTTTCATTTTATATAAATAATTTTTCAGAAATAAATGTAAGTAGTTTTATTAGAGTTGATCAGTTTACATGTAATAATACATAACTTATAATATGTGAAGATTAACATTAACATTAATTTATGCTATAAACACATTTCATACACCTTATACATACATATATCTCTTCAACGTATTCCTTTAAATCCAAATTTTACCAAAATACTGTACATGAGCATTAATAATTTGTGTTCATCATATATTTTCATGGAGGTTACTGCTTTGGAGTTAAATCCCAACGGGAGAAACTGAGCAACCTTGATGTAGGTCTGCATTCTCTGAGTGCTTTCTAGTTAAATATAACCCAGATAAATCCAGATTTGAAATTCGGGGATTCATAACTGTAACAGCCTCCAGGTAAAATTTCCTGCAACGTTATCATTTTTTAGGAAACTACATTTACACGTATTTGTGCATAAACCAAAAAACATCATGTTATCTATAACAGTTTACAGTGAGTAATAGACAGTAATATATCTTTTTTTTTCTATTCCCATGTTCACTGTTTTAGACTGATTTGTGTTGGCAAACTTGCACACTGATTACAGATATCATAAATATAAAACCACAGACCAAAACACAGCTGATTATTTAACAAACACATTATGACTTAAGAGATGTATTTGTGAAGAGAATGATTGAATACAGTGACAGAAAACAATTTAGTGGGCCAGAAATGGTTTGTGAGTAAATATGACCTACTGTGGCTGTCTTGGGATAACGTGAATCCTAGCACTTCTGATGATTTTGTTGAAAAGTGAGTTTTATTTTTACCCTTCTTACACAACAGCGGGTGTTTCAAATATTTGCTAGCCACAGATGGTTTATTAAACCACATTAAATCATTCGCAGGAATTGAATCCTCTGCCCCTCATTATGGTGACATCTGTGCGACAACAAAATGACATTTAGCAGCTCCCCCCTTCGACATCCTGCGCTGTCACACTCTGAAAACTCCAGCCCACATGAAGGCAACAGTCAGCCGACAGCTGAAGACATGCAGGTTGTTCAGGACAATGACAGTTTGCCACATAACACTTCAGGACAAATCCACGAGAAAACTTGCAGTTCTGCTGTGATGCAGATTGTTAATGAGTGGTCTGCGGGAGCATATGACACCCGAGGCTTTTACATTAGTATCTTTTTTTTCATAATAACAAGTTTGAATGAAACATGACAAGTACGATCATCAGCACATAAAATGCTCAGGGTATATAGACAGTGAAAATGACCTCAGACACAGAGTGTAAATCTCAGGCACTTCCAGTCATGTATACCAGCTGTCACAAGGCAAAACAAGTTCACTGAGAGATGGTGACAGCACCTTGATGGCTGCATTATATCCTGGAAAAGCATCTCTCCAGCTCCAAACAGGACATGTCTCCACCTTGATCCCCGTGAGAATGATCCTGCTTCTATTTTAAGTCGCTCTGCCTGACTGCGCTGCCACTCAGTCGGAGAATAGAGTAGGATTTGTTTTTTTTTTCCCTTACTGCCAGGGGTCATTAATTTGAATGTTTGATTAGTTTGCTGTAAACACATTACCCAAAAAAATGTTCACACTGATTTTGACTCAGGTTTCCTAAATGTAATTTTAAAATAAATTCCTGGGAGTTAATCTGATCAGGCACCCAATAATCTTGTTTCCTTGATACAGTATGACATGTTGCTATAAATAATCAGCATTGACTCAAATGCTTCTTTTCTTTCTGTGTCTCTGTTACAGCATCCTATTTGCAGATATAGTAGGTTTCACCAGCTTGGCTTCACAGTGCACAGCCCAGGAACTGGTTAAACTGCTCAATGAGCTGTTTGGAAAATTTGACGAGCTTGCCACGGTAAGTCCATTTCTCAATCATGTATACATGTACCCTTAAATTACAGTTATTGCTAGCATGAAGTCTCTTTTTTTCTGCGTGTGCACATTGTCCAAACTGTGACGTGGCTAGGATGTGCATGTGTTGTATTTTGGCCACAGGCTGCTGGCATATGCCACTATTGTACCAGTTTAGCATGATGTCACAGGGAATACTGGAAGCCCATATGATGCATAATATGATTATCTAGTGCTTCATTTGAGGAAGAGTTGACAGACCTCTTTAATCTGGGCCAGATTTACCCAGCACTAAAGCTCGCCACCACTCTGGTTGTGTGAAAGAAGTGAATGGAGGCACTTCAAGCAGACTTGTGCCTGTCCCATAGTTTGCATGTGAAAAAGATTTCAGATCTCCCATCTGTCAATATTTGACTCCCTGTGATGTTAGTGCTGAAAGTCTGCTCATGTTTTGTTGGGAAGTTGTCCACTACAGTTCGTAGTTAGAATGAGAACTTTACCTTGACTGCCTCCCAAGCATAACTATACTCTCATTATCTACGGTGAGAATTTGGCTGTACATAGTGTACATTGTAGCTCATTGAGGAGGTTGTGTCCCTGCAGATCACCCTGCTACAGCCTCATCGACAGTGCATGTAATCTGGTATCTATTACTTACACTAGGCACATGTCCTTGTCAAATCCATTAATCCAGAGGATTACATCGCACCTTTTTTTGCTTTCATAGACAGTTTTCTTTGTTGTGTCGAGGACTCTGTTCATAACTTGTTTTTTTTTTACATCGTAATAGAGCCAACTGCCAAAACGAAGGCACCTCTGTATTTTTAGATTGTCATTGCCTAATTAATCTCAGATCATGAGCTTTATCTGGCTATTTTTATCAGAGGGCTTTATACATTATACATTTGCGTTTTATACTAAGATGCCATAGTTAAAATTAGATTATAATTAGGGCTGTTAAACAATTAAAATTTTTAATCTGATTAATCACAGGGTCACTGTGGATTCATTTTGATTAATCACAATTAATACCCATTTGTTATTTATCTAAATTAATCACAGGGTCACTGGATAATTTTCAATTAATACCTATTTCTTGTTTTTCATTTCTTGGGAGCAAAAACACTCATGACAGAAGGTGATATAGACACTCAACAAAAATTGCTTATTTTACATTAAAATGTCTATTTTTTTCTAATTTAAAACTTGTGTAACTAAAAGAAATTCCACCTGCTTTGTAGAACTTAACAGAACCTCTGTAATGTTCTGCTGAGATGTTTTCGCTTTTTTACACTTGGTTTATTGTTTTCATCAGTAACTAATATAATTTGTTTAAAAATGTGTAAAAACTTATACTTTTACATTTAAATTGACTTTGAAGCAGTAAATACTAAAGAAGTTGACAGTGAGGTGGTAAAATGTAACATGAGATTTCATCACTTTATCCTTGATGTTTGAGTTAATGTGCGTTAATCACGTTCACGCGTTAATTGCGTTAAAAATTTTAATCTAATTAATCATGCCAATGATTAATCCAGATTAAAACCTTAATTTTGACAGCCTTAAATATAATACTTATCAGCGATGCGTAGATATATTTGAAATCTTAATATTAGCTTAGAATGTCATAGAGAGTACATTATCAATATTTATTACAATACCGTATTTTCCGCACTATAAGGCGCACCTAAACGCCGTCTATTTTGTCCAAATATGACACTGCGCCTTATAAT
>JAQQAE010012344.1:0-13207 GCA_029823295.1 Pseudamia nigra | reverse complement strand
ATCTGCCTGTCTTCTTACCCTGATGCGCCCATCACTCTGGAACAGGGTCAATCTGGACTCATCAGACCACATGACCTCCTTCCATTGCTGCAAAGTCCAATCTTTATGCTCCCTAGCAAACGGAAGCCTTTTTTTCCAGTTAGCCTCAATGATTAGTGGTTTTCTTGAAGCTACACAGCTGTTCAGTCCCAATCCCTTGACTTCCCTCCACATTGTGCATGTGGAAATGCTCTTACTGTATTTGCTTAGTTATATCCAGGTGGTGACTTTTTTTGGCCAGGCAGTGAATTTGAGATCATAACTTCAGACTGAAACTTAATTAAAGGTATATGAGTAAAACTAGGGCTGTCACAGCTACTCTGCTTATTTGAAGATGGTTATTAAGCTTCATGGGAGAAATCAGACACTGTGGATTTAAAGCAACATTAACTTTTTTTTTTAATTTACTGTCTTTATCTTAGTTTTGTAAGCATGGAGAGGAATGACATGGTTTTTCCTCCATTAAACCCATCTGTTGTTTGAGAGACAAAGGTGCATTCATAGTAAAATTCATCCCTCAGTCTGACCTGTGCCTGTTTGTGATAACAGCTTACAATGCATAAACTGTGATTGAAATGGTGCATTAATGCTTGTAAACCCATTAAAACCACCGGGTCAGAGAGATGCAGTCAGTTTCATTTTCGGCTAAATGAACCTGTTTCCATATCAGCACTACTGAGGCACATCCATGCATGTTCTCGGATAGAAATTCATTGTTATTGTTCCACTCAGTCCCTGTACTGGGATTGGAAATTGGCATTCATCCACTGGCATACAACCCAATACAAATGTATTAGCTCATCTGATGGGAGTTCACTGTTGTGTTTGACTACTGATGCAGATGTGCTAATGGATTCGTTTCTACAGCTCCGTTGACAACAAGCATGCGCCGCATCCCCTCTTTCACCCTGGATATAATACAAGTTATTACAACCCATGTCAGGGGCAGATAAAGCTGGAAAATGTATTATAATTGTGTTTTCATTTCATTTTAAATCATTTGACAGGGACAATACATACACACTACGAATCAAAACTTTGGATACACCTCCTTCAGTGATTTTTTTTTTTTGTATTTTTATTATTACATATAGAATTATGTACTAAACTACAACTAAAAGTCTTAAACAACCCAGAACATGTTTGATTTGAGGAGAGCTTTTCACACTCATGGCATTCTCCCTGACCAGGGAATTCCTCACTAGAGCCAGTTTCATCATCGTGTTTGGTGGTTTTGGCGACTGCACTTTAGGATATATTCACAGTTGTGAGATTTTTCCAGGTGACTGACCTTCATTTTGTTAAATATTGATTAGGACACCCTTTCTCTTTAGTTTTTGTAGTGTTTCTTGCTACAATCTGGATTTGTACAGTAGCTGAAATGGCACTAATAGGACTACTGAATCTGTACCCACCCGTCCTCTGCACTTCCTCAGCTGATGGTCTGAAAAACATGAAGACAACTTTCTTCATGAACTACAGAAATCCAAAATGGACTTTTCAGGTATGTGTTTTAGGTGCAGTATAGACATTGGTTCTCTTGTACACTGTACCTGGATTTGTACAAAGACAAGCCCTTTTTGGTATGACTAATATAATATCATAGTAATCAATATTCCTTTAGACCCTGAATTGTGTTTACTGCAAACTTTAACAAAGATCAATGGATCTATGAGCAAACATCAAGTAAAATTTACAGAGGTTGCTTTGGCCACAGCCAGGAAATGAATTGCAATTGAACTCCTCTCTTTCCATTGACAGATGGACTATGGACATGAAAAAAGTGTTGTATTCCTTTCTTAACCTTTGTTATGTTTTTGCCTTGTTTTACTATTGTAAGGTATTTTCAAAATAAAAGATTCCAAAACACACACACGCGTGACTAACAAAGGTTCCAGTTGACTCCCGCATGAACCTGACGATCATGTTATCAAAGACAAATGTAGCTACTTATGTTCTGAAATGGAACAAATGAACTCAACAGTGATGTTAAAACCATTCTAGGTGAAAACCTTGTGAATAGGATGAGAGAATGCCATCAGCCTAAAACTGGCTACTTCTGTATTTTTTCACAGTTTGGATGTCCCCAGTATTAATAAACAATGCTGAAAATAATAAAAAAAAAAACAAAGATGAAACAGTTTTACAGGGAGAAGATGTGTCCAAAAGTTTGACTGGAAATGTTAAATTTAAAGATACCTGAACTGAAACTCTCTCTCTCTCTATATATATATATATACATATATATGTGTGTATATATATATATATATATATACACATATATATATGAATATATATCCGTAAGGACTTGTAGTCATAAGCATTTTGCAGCCCATGTCCCTGGTCATACAACATAGACAAAAACGTTTACAGTGGTCCCTCGTTTATCGCAGGGGTTACGTTCTAAAAATAACCCGCGATAAGCGAAATCTGCGAAGTAGATTCAGTAGTACATTTGGTTGAGAAACAAAAATAACAAAGGCTTTCCAACAAAAAAAAAAAACCCACGATGGCCTCCAGAAACAACAAATTTCAACGATCAACCTACGAAGCTGGACACACAAAAAACCAACAACAGTGACCGCGTCACAGCCCCCCCACGCCACTCCGCTGCAACGCCGCCCTCCAATTAAGGCTCTCGTCGACACTGCGGACCGCCGTCGGAGAGAAAACCCACAAACTTACTGCACTTCAGAGTCACCGCCAGCGATCGAACACCGGTGCATGTCCGGCGAAGCTGAACGCACTTTGCACTGCACAGGAGACACAACACGGAGGAGATGACTGACAATGGCCTTAGCCAATCAGGACACAGAACACAGTGTGCGGGTTCTCCTTTAGCCAATCAGGACACAGAACACAATGCGCGTTCATACGCTGTATAAAAAATACATGAAAATTGCACCAACAAAAAAATCTGCGAAACAGCGAGGCCGCCGAAGGTGAAAATCCGTGATATAGCGAGGGACCACTGTACTGCGGACTGTGAATGGACTGTGAATAAATACAGATAACTACTAAATAACAAAAATGTTTAATTCAGTTATCTTACTTATTTTATAAAGTCCATTTCATAACCACTTTCTTTATCAAAGCACCAAGGTAAATTAAGTTGCATGTATACCAAAAGACTGATCAACCATGAGCCACTGTACCAGTTACAGACACACTTTATCAATCAGACACTGTCCACGCTCACACAGACATGTATTACAACCTTTGGTCTGCAAAGTGGATTGAGGTGTACATTTAAAAACTCACTTTCTGATTCAATGTGAATGGTACAATATCAATTAATACAATCTGAAGACCAATATTTTAATATATGCCTGTTTCCCAATGATGAATAAAGATTAAGCTTTAATCCCATTAGTCACCTCTGCGCCATGGAACACATTTATTGGCACTTGTTGGTCATAAAAAGCCCATTAATTCTGAACTGTTCTGGGTTCAATGCTTAATAAAAACACTAATTTTCAATAACGCAAGGGGTTAAAGGCTTCCTGGATTCTCTCAGGAGGCTGGTATTGGAACTGAAATATCCCTGACCAAATCGATACTGAATTAAATTGAATTGATTTGGAAAGAGTGGTGATACTGAGCCCTAATGACATGCTACACTCTTTTTCCAGGATGGGATTGCTGTTGTTTTTTTTTTGTGGCCACTGCCATTTACCAGCTTATATAGTGTTCATAAATTTAAGTCATATTACTGTCATGTATGCAAGTATCTGTTAAATGACTGTGCATCTGAGAACTTCATGTATGCTACACATTATATGCTTTCATGGAATTTGTATGCAACTGCTGTACACTCAAACACTGAACACTTTGTAACCCTTAAAATAACAAACCATAATAAAAAACCAGTACAGCAAAACCATGTATGCCAATAAGCAACTAATTTTGACTAATACACTAAACCAATAACAATGAGGCTAAACCTAACAGACAATGAACTACAAATACATGCTAATAAGCAACCAATTAATAGCTAATTTGTTCACTATTCTTAAGAATAACCAAACAATTTTCTCACAGCTATATAAAGCATTCAAAACTACATGTTGCTATTGTTTCATTGCCCAAGCATATTGCAATCTCAAACTTATTAGAAGCATTTTCATCTATTGTATTTCACTAGAGCTGGCCTTTAATGTAAATTTGCAGAAAATAGTAAAGATAGCAATAATAAGGCACCATAGGATTATATTTTCGATTTTTGGGGGGGGATCTCACTTAGCCTGATTTCGCACTCAGAAGAGAGGAAGATTCAGATTAAAACCTCGCTGAGAAGAAAGTCCCAGTGTAGTGAACTCAGATCAAAAACTGAAGCAGCGATGGCATCATAATGTGGTCTATTGATAATGCGCTGGGGCTTTATGAAAGAGTGTGAGCCATGTAGCACGACATGTTGTAAATATTCATAATTCTCTATGTAAACAAAATATTAAGTTAGATTTAAGTTGACCTACAGTAGAGGACTTTGCAAAGATTATATATGGCTTAAAGAGTGCATCGAAGCAGATATTTACTGCATCTTTCATTACAAACTGAAACGATCAGCCAGTAATGTCAGAATGTTGTTTGTTTGGTAGTCCTTAATTTAATTATTTGCTGTAGCTCACATTTCTGCATCATACAGGTATTAAGTTTAATCTTCTCTGTTAACATTTTATTAAAAAGACTACATTCTAGTAGAGGATGTGCAGTAGAAAGTACAACAACTACAAAGCTGCAGTTGCTAAGTCAGTTTAAATAAGTTAAAATGCAGGGACATTTAAATTTATATCAGGTCAGTTGGGCAATTAACCTTCCCTATGGTTACGAATAGAACAACATACGAGGATTAGAAAGCGCTCCAAAGTTCCCATATTTACTTTAAATATTACACATTTTGCACCCGAAATAGACTTTATTTGCTATACGTAAAGGATTGGCACTCATGCAAGTAACATCTTAGAGATTAAATTATCTGCTCAGCGGTAGATTTTCTCACCTTAATTTGGACTTATTGTGACAAATAGAGTCTCATGTCCTTTCATATAATAAAACATGTCTGGTGATGTTAAAAAATAAGGCTCGAGTGTAAAATTTCTCACTCGACTGAAAACCCACAGCTCACTTTCAAAAAATGGAACCTAAAAGAAGTGAGGTGGGTTTATACATATTTGTGATGTCGCAAGTGTACAATCAGTGTCCTCAGTCAGAAAAACCACAACCCGTTGCCAAGTATGTCACATGACCTGTGCTTGGTTGATCACAGCTGTCCAAAATGTCCAAAAAAATGAAAATGTGTAGAGAATAAAAAGTGAACGAGCAGGACTAATCACAGATATGTACAGTAAGACACATGGACCTGTTTGATGTGTCTGTTGAATCTATAATAAACACTTTAAATGCAGATATAAAATGTTTAAGCACAGACCTGTTTGGCAGCATTATTGCAGTTTTGAAATCTTTATAAATTAGTTAAAATTTTGTTTTTAGTTTTACATGTTTTCAGTTTATGCTTTGATTTATAGATTTGAAAAAGGCAGGATGAAAAAAATAATGATTGCAGTGATGCAGTTATGTTTATTAAAGACCCATATTGTGCAAAACCATTATATTTTTCTTCAGCCTGAACCATTAACACAGGAAAAAAACAAGAACAAAACTGATGTAATTTTGGCATTTGTTTATTTCAGTTTTTAAAATTTCATCCATCCATCCATCATCTTCCGCTTATCCTGGACAGGGTCGTGGGGGCGGTAGCCTAAACAGAGCAGTCCGGACTTCCCTCTCCCCAGCCACCTTCTCCAGCTTCTCTTGGGCGGCCCCCCAGGCCAGGCCAGCTGAGAGACACAGTCCCTCCAGTGTGTCCTGGGTCTGCCCCAGGGCCTCCTCCAAGTTGGAGCTAGTTTTTGCAATTGGGGATTGGACCACCCAGGCCCCTGCCTTCAGCTGCTACCCAAACCACACAGCAGGATCCTTATGGCCCTTCCTGCAGGTGGTGGGCCCACAGAAAGGCATAGTCATAAGGGGTTCTGAATCGCTCTTAGTCTGACCTGTCACCTAGGACTAATTTACCTCGGGAGACTCTACCTGGGGAGAATTGCCCCCAACAACATAGCTCCTAGGATCACTGAGACACGCAAACCCCTCCACCATGATGAGGTGGCGATTCAAGGAGGGATAAAATTTCATTCAACAAAACAAATGAATTTTCACTATTAGATTCAGTCTTTGTCGTAGTATTCATTAACCATCTTCAATTTCCTCCTCTAATCAAGAAACTTTTAAGTTCTCTTCACTACCCCCAACAGTTTGTCTACTTAGGAGTACTTGTAGGGTTAAGATGTTTTATGAATCACTTTTATATTTACCAGGAGCTACTCTTAAAAATTCAGAAACCACAGACATGATTCTAAATATTTTCACTAACAGCTACTATTTGCACTAGGAATCTTCAGAATTAGGGGGCCAGAACTTTGCAGGCATGCCAGGACCCAGGGCTGAAATTCAAAATACACAATGGACACATGCAAATTAAAGTAACTTGTTTAAGGGGTGCAATACGCCTCCTTTACGATGTCACATTTTAGTATATTAGCACAACTAAATGTGTGGCGCCGCTGTGTCTTCTCTGGTTGTGGTCAATGAGGGACCTTGAAAGGAGGCACACATTCATATTCATGAGCAGTGTTGCATCAATGATGTGGAACAACAACACAAGGCAGTACATTGTGCATAAATTACAGGCACACTCATTACAGGACTCTACTACAGTGCAAAATAAATGAACTGTGAGAAACTAACCCTGGGTTTAAAGCAGCACAATTAAAAGTTTCAGTGTTTGACGTTGAATGAGCGACTGAATCTGAATGGGATCAACAGCGTATCATCATGGTGAAGTTAACTGCAGGCAATACTCGGGCTAATATTTTGGTTTGTGAGCTGTAGGAATTACTGGTCTGGAAACTGCAGAAACTGGTGAGTTGTATTCAACACCCTATTAGACAAGACTGGAAAAGGCTGTTGGCTGACACAGATATGCATGTTAACACACTAAAATGAGACATCTTGAGACAGAAAATGTACCTGTTACCACACATTATACTGCAATTTAAACACAAAATCTCTGTAAATGTGTGCATATGGTATTCTTATATACTGAATCATGTAAGACAGGGGTTTTCAACTGATTTGGATCCACAGACCACCATTCCGACTAAGAAGCATCCTGGGGACCACTGCTGTTCAGTATGCAGAGAGGTGCTGAGATGAGGTTAGGAGACTTTTGACAGCTTCATGTGTAGAGCACAGGAACCACAGTGCTACCTCGTCACCTCCTTTGGCAGTAGTGAAAGTAGATCCATATTTAATGTAATATTTTCTTCTTGGCCTTTCACTCTTACATTTCCCTGTTTCCTGAGAAGCCAAAGCTTCGTCCAAACAGCATGCAGCGCAATCTTGTTCCACCTCAGTCACTGGCTTTTTCCATACTACGAACTGAACCACAATGGTGCTGGCTAGACATTGAAACTACAAGGCCAGGGACTACTTGCAATGCCTTCACAAACAACCAGGGTTCTGTAGTCCACTAGTTGAAAACCCCTGATGCAAGACACCATTTTATCAACTGTTTTCTTTTGACAAAAAAACCCCACACAATATCTGAGCATTTTGCAGCCAAGAAACACAAACCAATGGCTCAGTAGGTCTATGCATCAAATATGGATCCACCTGACCCAGAAAAAACTAGGCCAATACTATTGACACCACTGTGAATGATGGTTTGCATTGGAGGACATATTCCAGCTCTTCTGGTCTCTTGTCTAGTCTCGCCTGTCCACCCTGGGTTGTCCAATTGTCTCATTATTCTACCTCCGTGCCCTCAGCCAACTCCTGGCCAGCTGTGAAACGACAAATTGTTGCCTGCTAGTTTTGTACCCTCCAGTCTGTTTTTCCGAGCCAACAACGATTTTAATTCTGTGGTGCCAAGCAGTAACCTGGAAAAACAGAATAGGCATTCTATCTCCATAAATTAGCATGTCACTTCAGGCCTTGCCCTCTTCGCACTCTTTTGATGTTACATGTTTTTTCATTTGTACTTAAAAGCCTATACTTTGGCCTGGTGGTCTTCTTTGTTCTGCGTCTCATTCCTCTGCCTCATCCGTGCCGTGACCTCTCTTTTCTTGCTGATTTTCCTCCTGCTATATCTCTTTCCTCCTGTCTTAAAACCTATCGTACCACTTCTCCTCCAGGCACAGGGAAAATGCGAATTGCCATAGATTCACAGTTAGCAACTTAATTAGAGGCTTTAAATCATGACTGGCTTTCTCTGCCTCGGGTTACTGCACAGGAAAGCGGAATTTTGGAGTGAGAGTGTGCGTTTGTGTGTGCTTTTAAAAAATCTCTAGATACCCTGCATTTCAGAGTTTTCTTTGTTCCTAAATAGTTACTAAAGTGACCCAGTGCTATCAATGTGTGTCTACTGTGCATTCTTTAATCTGTGATCATGGTATGAATATTAAGTCTTTGGCTCCGCATTGTCTGTAGGGTGAATTCTAATGAAACAGCAAGAAAATGTGAAAAATTCATTTGGCAAGGGCTGAATATCTGATATGAGTTGTTCCCACCGTAGCAACAAGAGGAAGTATGCGTCAGCGGACAGAGGAGAAATCCACTGTAACGAGGATCAGCCTTCTGCTGCTGAGATTAATTAGGTCTACTGTCTTAAAACTCACGGAGCAGGGCTGTGGCAAACCAACAACAGCTGCTCCACTTGTCAGTCACGCAAATAATAGGCTTCTACTTCAAGCCATGTACACAAATGCAGCATGTATTCACCTTAGATGACTTTTTAGAAGAACATGTGTTCCCATTTTACTGCTAATTGAGTACAAAGTGCCAACATCTCAGTAATTCTGTCAGCAGTTTTTATGAGTTTTAAGGGCATCTGCTGATCCACAATGTGACCAATAAGGTGGTTCGTTCAAGTTTAATTATGTTACCATGAAGCTGTTGGCAAGAGTTTTGTGTGTGTGTGCTGCTTGTTCTGATTAGCCGCAGAATTGCAGGTAAAAGATGGGGAAAAATTACTTTGCGGAAGATAAAAATGCTTTATTTCCTCGTACCTGGGGCCTTTACTAACTTCTACTTTATGAAACATTTGCAGATATGCCATATGTAACTGAGGCAATACTTCATTAAATGACAACCAATCATTTTACAATGAACTGACATGATTTCCTACTTTAATTTAGAAAAAACAAAGCCTTGAGCATAGCATGACTATTCTGTTTAACTAATTAAATATTAAATTAAACATATTTAGATGGCATAGTAATTAAACACATATCCCCTCCTAACAGGGGTTAAAAAATTTCTGTATTGCATGTAAAAAATAAAGAGGCTGTCAAAACACTGAGCAGTAGAGTGAGTCATGTTGCCTCCATTCTGCGGCCACTAGAGGGAGTAGTGAGTCATACAGCGTTCATGCTGCCAGACTTCCAGTGCAAAGGAATGGAATGCCACCAGAAACATGAGAACTGAGAAACAACATTAAGCATATGATAAAATACCATGTTCTTGTTGTTTTTAATGTACATAGTGTTACATTTCTTTCACAGAGGTGAGTTTGCTCATGCGTCTAATACCGTTTATTGCATTTGCCAAGTTGCGTAAAGCTTGATGAATTTGCTGCTTGTTTTAGTTTAGAAACCTCACAGTGTGACTCTGCTGTAGCTATTGCCAGCACAAGTAGAAAGAAAAAAAAAACAGAAGTTGACTGTTGTTTTCCTGTGTCAAGTCTTCGTAAAAATAGGCAAACAAACCTATCAATTCTGATGCAGTATGTGAACATTATAAAAGACTTATTTCGACCGATTATCCACTAGTGTAAAAATTGGTGTAAAAATGTTGAATAATACAAATGCCTAAAGCATGTTTATTTAACCAAACAAATAGGAAATAAATGGGTCCAGAAGTGCATGGATCCTGGACTCACAAGTTATTGTAGTAGTCATGAGCTGTAGAGTTTTTTTATGTGACTTTCACACAAACACACACTATTCTCCACATTACATACAGTACATTCTCCCCATTGATAATACATAGTCTGCTGAGAGCAGGACCGGTGAGCTAATGTTATACTAAAAACCAGTCAGCCTTCATCTCATCGCACTTCCGTGCAACAAAACAAGACTGAATTGAATTTCTTACGCGCTGTCTGTAAATCACACACACAGGCTTCTACAATCACGGACTGTTTCCACATCGATATTAATAACAGCATTGTTTCAAGTAATTCACAGAGATGTCGGGAGGCACGTAACAGGCAGCTAAAGTCTACTCTGCTCTTATGTTATTTTGTTGCACTTAGTAGTAGTTGTGAGGAATAGAGCACTGGGATGTTTATTACAATTTCGGGAGATTTTTCTGTGTTTACCTTAGACATGTGTTTGCTCTCCAGAGCTTCTCCACATGAGAAAACATGACCTCTTTGCCATGTGTGTGACGACGCACACACAGCTTACACATACTGTGGCTTAACCATCAGATGGCGCCATGGGCGGACAATGCTGGAGACAGAAGCGGCAGGAGAGAGAGAGAGAGAGAGAGAGAGAGAGAGGGACTGACGGCTGAGCTAAAATAACCCAGTTTTTAATTGATTTCTTGATACTGGCCCATCGGATTTAAAACACTGATCCCGACATATGTCAAAATTCCAAATATCGGCCCTGATAATCGGCCCGGCCAATAATTGGTCGAGATCTAATCTTTTCCTAGATAAAAAAGCAAGCCACCTCAAATCACAGTTGTAATACTGCTCACAATAACTGCATTATGGCTTTTTCACCAAATTGTGCGGCCCAATCTGAAGCATTTTCAAGCACAAGTGTGTTTTGACATAGCGCATTTTGAATTCTATTTTATTAAAAATATTTTCTTTTTTTTACATGTATCGTGTCTTGTTAATATGATGTATGAACATGAAACAACCAGCTCTGAGAGAAGCACTGATGTAGCACCCCACACATCCCAAAGCAGACAGAAACACACACAGTCACGCAAAGCTTCATCCCATTAAAGCCAGTCAGTATGCAATGCAGTGGGAGTGATTTGCAAGAGCTTTATCAGTCTGAATGTTAATAGAAAAGCTATGGGACATACTGGCCAAAGCAGATAATGTGTATATACTCTATGTGTCTGTTTACGAGTGAGAGAAAGAATGTCAGAGCGAAAGAAGGCCGTTTGTTGGACATTTTCCCCCACTAATTAACATTATTTTTCCTCATAATTAAAGCACAGTTTTGGTTCAGACATATTACTGCCCATCCACCAGATTCACAATGGTGTGGCCAGAATCGCAGACAGATCAATTGGACAAATCAATTAGATCTTAGCAGCATTTTCCGCTCAGTTAGTGTCAATCAATGGGTATATGCAGAGCCAGAGAGAGAGAACGCACAGAGCAGGGGAAGTGCCAGCACAAAGCTGAGAGAAACAGAATCAAGCACCTGCTCAAGATTAATTCCTCACTAATAAATACTGTGCACATTTTAGTTTATGTGAGGAAAATACTGTGGTTATGGCAAATATCAGAAAGTTACATAAAGATGGTCATGTTTGGGGAATACTGTTACTGCGCTCTGTGTTGTCATAACAAATATTTTAGAATATTTACCATGAGAAATGATAGAAACAGCATAATTTCTTTCTGATTTAAAGGCTAACTTTTAGTGCTGGGTTAAAGTTGCTATTTTAGCTTTTAAATGATGTGAAAAAAAACAAGAATTAAGACAAAGAGGATCCAAAATTACGTAAAATAAGTAATGAGACAACAATGGCATAAAACACAACAGAAAAAATAAATACACCTCTAGACTAATGTCAATTTCCTAGGGGTCCACCACCTGCAGGGAGGGTCGTGTTGTTTGGGTGGCAGCTGAAGGCAGGGCCTGAGTGGTCCAATCCCTGGTTGCCAAAACTAGTTACAGCTGAGAGGAGGCCCATGGGCAGACCCAGGACACACTGGAGGGACTGTGTCTCTTGGCTGGCCTGGGAACGCCTGGGGGACCCCAAAAAGGAGCTGGAGGAGGTGGCGAGGGAGATCGATGTCTAGGCTTCTCTGCTTAGGCAGCTGCCCCCGCAACCGTAACCAGGATAAGTGGAAGATGATGGACTGATGTCATAATGTAGTGGTTATTTTGTCATATGCTTAATTTTCATTAAATACAGTTAAGGGCAGTGTAGAAAAATTATGCATTTAAATTCAAAACCAGGATTCTAATAATATGTGTGCTCAACAATCAAATATGCAGGAATGATATTTAGTAAGACACATTAAAGCATTTTGTGCTTCAGTTGAAAATATAAATGAAATAAACAAAAGAAAAATGTATATTGCAAAAAACAAATGATCGTAGTACAGTAGACAATAAAATACAACTGGAGCTTCATTGAAATCAGCTGTACTTCCAGTGGTATGAATTCTATTGATCTCTATGGAACATCAAGTGTGCAGGGACTGTGTACAAAGTGCAACACCAGAAAAAAATGCCACACATAATATTCAATAACTTCACAGTGAAGCATTTTATGGACATGAAAACCACTACATATATTGATTCCCTCCTCATAGTGGCACCACAGCCATTTAGGAAAAACAAGAAAAAAGAGCAGAAATAATGACAAAAATTGTTGCCCTTTGTCGACGTCCGCACACACTTGCATAGTTTTGACGTAGAGCTCAATATAATTCATACTGCCTGAAGAGCTGCTGGTTTCAATGAAACTACGGTTATATCTTGTTTCCTACCTTACTGTGATCAGACACAGTTATGATTTGTCTATTAACAACTTATGAGCTATTGATCGAAGAAAGTAGAAGCAGGAATATCTGTCTAACTTTACCCAAGTTACCAAAGCACAGTCAGTGCTTTCTTTAACAGCATTACTCACAAGTGTCACTGCACTATTTATATGCTGACTCAGCAATTAGACTGACTGCTACATGTCTTGTCACAATTAATGTATCAATCAGTGCTGACTGCTCTAGTATATCATTTAAAGCTGGAATTATGATATATGAACATATTGAGCTGCAGTTCTTAAATGAGGGCTTATGAAGCAGTACTGTCTCACTACAGGAACACATTTATAACAGTGCAGGCTAAGA
>JAQQAE010012343.1:0-13207 GCA_029823295.1 Pseudamia nigra | reverse complement strand
AGGGAGGAAGCACAAAACTACAGGGAAGATGCAAGTTAGTATGACAGTATTGCAAGACAATGAGGTGACTGGAGAGGTGATGAGGATGAGGAGGGAAGAAATGAAGGAAAATGGATAAAAGACAAATGCACAAAGCAATACAAGAAGCTAACAAAGAATGAATGCGATAATTAAGGAAATTAAGAAAACAAGATAAAGCAAAATGAAGAATACATCTAAAAAATGAACAAAATAAAGCAAAATTGACAAAAAACAAAACAAGAAGCAAAATAAATGAAAACACCAAATAAATGAACAAAATGTGGAAGGTTAAGCTAAATAAACAAAGAAAAATCAAAAACAATCAAAGAAATGAACAAATATGAATGAAAGATTTACTATATAAAAAGGAATATGGAGAAAACAAAACGCATAGACATACAATTAACAAAGAAAGGAAGAAAATTATCAAGCAATGAATAAAAACTTTAAAGTTATTTCTCTGTCTCGCAGTTTGCTGAATTACGACGCTTACACTTTGAAGGACAGTATAAGGTTGATTTTTATGGAGTAGGAAATTAGTGTGGCCAGTTAACAAACTTTTCCGAGGGACCCTGAAGGCATCGCTATAGTGACATTCATAAACGCCTTTTACGCACAGTTACTTGTGCACATAACCTACCCACGATGCAGCGCGGCTGCACACAACATAGCCATCTTGTCAAGAGTGACTGAGTGAGGGAGGTAACTGTACGCGCTGTTTATATTCTCGTTTGTTTTAAAGCGTGAAATTTGTCTGTTTCCTCTCTCTCCACCACGGATAGCTTAAAAGTAAACGTCGTCACCGAATGACTTTTAGCCCGTGAAGTGAGAGGACACGGAAGGCAGCTTTCCAGAAGATGTCTCGCATACTTGTTCCGACGTAGGGGGAGTGTGCAGCAGCCAGTTGGCTTGACTTGCTAGCTAGCCCAGTGAGTGGAGGGCTGCGGCCCTCCTCAGCCTGAAGTAGTTCCTGCAGCTGGGCTCCACACTCTGCGACAACGGCCGTTTCACAACTGTACAACCGGGACATTAGCAGGCCGGTCCGGGCTGACCGAAAGCTGCGTTAGACGTCGTATCGGTGTGCTGTTATCGCCGCATTGCTGGACAAGACGACGTTTCGTTATGAGCTCATGAAGACCGAGAGAGGAAGAGGGATGGCGCAGATTCATCTTGATTACAGTTAGCTGGTAACGTAAAATAAATGAAAGTGTGCTGTTTTGTATCATTTAGTCTCTTAAGAAGCTGCAACCAGCTCGCCTCTCTCAACGGAGAACACTTATAGCCATACGAGACGCGGATTCAGGCTGTCAGTATGTCGAAAATGCCGGCCAAGAAAAAGAGCTGTTTTCAGATCACAAGTGTGACACAGGCCCAGGTGGCGGCGATAGGTGCCGCGGACGACACGGAGAGCCTGGACGACCCGGACGAATCACGAACTGAAGATGTATCGTCAGAAATATACGACATGTCACGGGCCGAGTATGAGCCTGCGTGTGACAGGAGTTCATCTGAAGAAGCCCTGAATAATGTTGGAGAGCCGGAGGCAAGTAGTGTCATGGCACCGCCACACATACCTCAAGCCGGTCAGTTGCCCGCGCTAAACAACCCTGTTGGCGACTTCAGAAAAGTGGGAGTTTCGGGTTCGAGTCAAGGTGGTCAGCAGCAACCGGGGGTTGGTGTTCCAGCTGGTTTGCCCGCCGTCACTCAGTCTGGAACAGTGCAGCAGCCAGCCAGTGTGCCAGCTAACACATCCAGCCCTGGTCCTCCTCCTGCCACCTCCACGGTGAGCTGCACCTCACGCTTTAGGGTTATTAAACTCGATCATGGTACTGGAGAACCATTTCGAAGAGGTAGGTGGACATGTACAGAGTTTTACGAGAAAGACTCTGAGGGCTCCAAGAGTGGAGATGGCATTAGGCATGCCAGTGCAGCACCGGACCCTCCTGCAGACAGAGACAGCGGGCTCGGGCATACTGTAAGCTCAGTGGTTGCTCCAGCAGCACACTCAGGTCAAGGCTTGGGCTCAGTGGCAGACACTTCACTCCCTTCATCCCGAATTATTTCAGTGGAGACACTACCACCGGGACAAATGCACCATCCAAGCTACAGTGCCCGGCAGCAGGGTATTAGTGGGTCATCTGCTCAGAGTGGGTTCTCTAGCAGTAAGCCCGCAGCTGTCCCAGCTCAGCAGCCCACAGCGGTAGGTCTCCAGCCTCCTGCTCCCCAGAATGTGCTCCCCGTTGGACAGAATGGGCTGCCTCAGCCTGCGGTGCACATACAGAAGTCTCCCATCATGCCCTCTTCTTCCCACTCCGTTGGTTACCCCACACAGCAACAGCAGCTTCCTATGGGACACCACCTGACCAGCCAGCCATCTGCTCTGCTCCAGAACCAGACAGAGTACTATCAACAACAGCAGCCAGGGTTTTCCACTGGCCAGACGCTTCCAATGTCCGGACAAGGGCCCTCTCCAGTTATGCCTCCAGCCTCAGGTGGTGTTTCTGTGTCAAGTCAGGTTGGAGATGCTGCTGGGACAGGAGGGGGACCTCTGTCTACTGGACAGCCACCTCTGGCCCACATACAGCAGCAGACTGGAGGGAACATTGCTGGTTCGATACTGGCTGGGGGATCTACCCGGCAGCAACAGAGCACGAGTCAGTATACCACCACTGCTGGACAGCCTCAACCGCACGGTCTCCATTCTACATCCTCTGGTGTACAAAATGTGCCTGCCATTGCAGCGAGCGCTAGTGTGCCCACCACAGTGCCCGCTGCTGTGCCCAGTGCCTCCAGTGCAGCCATGCCAAATGTGACAACCTCCAGTTTGCCTCCGGGTCAGTTTTCCCACAGCAAGACTCCAGTGGCTTTGGGGGTGCAGGGCCTCCCAGCAGCTGGACTCGGACACATGGAGGGTGCAAGTGGAAGAAAATCAGAGGGTATAGTCATTGCACAGTCTCCTGTTGTATCTGGGAAAGAGCCAGTGAAACCCCTCATGCCTGAGAGCCTGCAGCTTGCCACTCCCACAGTCAACAGCCTGTTTGGAATCCACATACCTGTTGATGGAGATGAGGACAGGTAAGAGTTTTTAGTGTTCATGGCACACACTGAAAGATTCTATGTAGACACTTTAAGGCCAAGTTCTTTTGTCTCCAGCTTTACAAATATTATAAGACCACTGCCAAAGTAGTGACCAGTCAATATTTATTGATCTAATAGCACTGATTTTACTTCTGAAGTGGTCTGCAAAGTCCTCACATGTAGCATCTGTAGGTCGCATGGAGGACTTTTTTATTAAAATCAGCATTTATTAAAAGATCAGTTGTGTTTAAAAAGAAATTTTGGGTCATTTTTATGTTCAGAGAAAAACTTTTTTATTGTCCCTCATTGTGAGGGTTGTCAGGAAGGGCATCTGACGTAAAACTGTGCCAGATCAAACATGCGAGTCATTGGTATTTCACTGTGGCGACCCCAGAGGGGAGCAGCCGAGAGGAGAAGAAGAATAAATAGATAGGAGGTATTTAAATTCAAACATTACAAAACCCAATTTACTGTTCAACAACTGATGTAAATTAAAAATCCCTGATGTTGAAAAGCCATCCAAGCATAACTAATAACCCAAGAATGTCAAAATGTCATGTTGAATCACTGTTAGACTGGATTTAACCTAATTTCCAAAGCTGTGCAGATGGTGAAATGCTTGTTGTACCAGGTGTTACGGTTGGGTGAAGTAGCCAAAAGGTGTCACAATGTTTTTAATCTCAATCATGATTTAAATCGTGAGCTGCCTTCTCAATTTTGAAATGTCCTGTAGAGGCAGACTAGAAGCAGCTCATAGATTACTCTGTTTGCACTAGTAAAAAATATTATTATATTCAAATAGATGATTAACATGTGGGTTTACTGGATAATTCAAATGCAGAGTTATGACTGGCAGTAAAGTTTAACTTAATAACCCAACAATATAAATGAATGTATTGTTGCTTTCTTTCCAAGTTTGTCTTCTCGGATTCTGACACTTAATATCACATTTGTCTTCAATCTTCTATTGACACCCAGCATTAAGCCAGGAAATGACAGGACTGGAGGAATATTTGTGGTTTGGCATGTCATCTCACAGAGCCACAGTCCATTTTAGAATATCTAAAACCACATCATTTACAGCTTTAAACACACCATGTCTTGGGCGAAATAAAAAGTAACCTGTTGGGTCGCCTTCCTTCAGTATTTATTACCTTGGCCAGACTTTGTCAACTTCCTAGATGCATCCCTCAGTGGTATCTTTTTGGCTTTATTGGCACGTCTTACTTGGCAGCTGTTGAACATGCTGCTACTAATGTTGTATTGTTTACATGTACATCAAGTCATTCGTCCAACTACAAGAGCTGTACTTCAGGTCGTGCTGCCCTACAAAGGCAGAGTGCAGTAACTCATCACGTGGTCACAACTGAGTTAAGATTGGAACTGCATCTTGTGATGTGTGATTTATTTTGTGACCGACTGTCATGACTAAATCATGTTCCATTTTAGAGAAAATGATGCATTCGTTTTTCGTTTTTTCAGTAACTACTAAATTCAGGTAAAAACCAAAGCAATATTAAGGCACTTTGGCTTTGTTCCCCCAATATTTAGATTGAAATGAGCAAAGCAGTGAAAACCATAATCAAGAAATTGAAACAAAAATTACCTTAAAAAGAACAACAATGCATGAAACTGAACAAGAGAATAAACAAAAATAAAGTAAATGCGAAATCAAAAGTCAGAAATGAATAAAATCATTGTAGTTTTTGTTACTTTCTGTCTATGCTGAGTTACTGCGCTCTGCCTTTGTAGTATACAGCTCTTTTGAGTTCTTCTAGTGTTCATCCACCTCTTTAAACTTATCACATAAGGTGATACAATAGCTATAATTCACCAGAATGGAGTATGTGACAGTTTGCTATGATCATAAGAAGTTAAAGAGATTGCCAAAGCAAACATGAGTGTTGCTCTTTTAGCTTGTCATGATTTAACAGAGTTTTCCCTTTTGTTAGAGAGGGAGGGCATTGTGAGTGGCTCACAGGAAGGAAATAGAATCTTTTATTATTCTTCATTCGGGCTTTTAAAAAGTAAGTGTAATGTAACACACTTGAGGAAAACACCCATTGCTTCCCCTACACAGGCAACAACTTGTTAAACTCGTGCAGCGCCTGATATACTCTGTATTTGTGCTGTGTGTACGGAAGTGTTTCTCTTTTTGCTCGTCTTTAATCTTCTTTTCCTCCCTCTTCAGCTGTCCCCCTCCAGGACAGTGTCCGAGGCGATGGCCTTGGGTTCAAATATCAAACCTTTGCTACACTTAATAATCGTGCTGTAAAGGTGTTCTAATTCAAACGCTGTGATATTACCACATATATGATATCGTGGTTTCCACTCGGAGCCCCCTCAGGCTTCCCTTAGGAAGGAGTTTACAATGGGTTTTACTGCATTGGCTGGCTGTGTACTCTAGGTAGTATGTGGTTTTATGACCATTGATTGTACGGCCTGTCTATATATCTACAAATGAGCATCACTACAGATAACATGATGAGGATAAATTGAAATGGGGGGATTATTCTTGTTCTGCAGCTTTTAGCTTTAATACTACTGTTGCTAAGGAAGAACATTGTCCCACTCTAAGATAAAACACAGAACACTTTTGGTCTGTTAACTAAAAAGTCTGTTTACAGTACTGCACATGAAACTCAAGAATAATATTACAGAGGTTCATAGTTATTATGTGTCGTGACATTCACTTCCTTTCCGCAAGTAATTTTTGTCTCCATTCCAGAGTTTTAGCACTTGGTTTTGCTTGTAGTAGACAGCAGGCATGTGCGGAAATGATAGTGCCTGAAATCTCTCTGTGGTTTTCACTTACAGTCTTAACAGATATGCCAGGATGTAGACCAGACTAGCAGCAATGCAGACTGCAGAAAACAGAAGTGCAGAGGTAGAAGTACAGTAGAGAAGTAGTTCACTTTGTGCACTTTGATGGCATTTGTATATTCAAAATGCTGATGTGCATCTTCATTTGTGCAGAGTCTTTGGAAATACAGTAATACAAAATTTAGATCTTCAGGGTTCCGTACTGTAAAAGTCCATCTTTTTGAGGTTCACATAACATCTGAAATACACCAGCAGCTGTTGAAATATGAACATGTTCATTACGGCCAGTTTTGAGAAATCCACACAACAAGATGGGCTTCAGGAAGAACGGGTCATTTTGAATTTTTGTGATTTGTGAAATCATAAGTAATACCAATTATTTTTTAGCTAGAGTGCATTAGTCCCACCTAGTGATCGACCGATATGGATTATAAGTAGTTAAGTGGCCGATAACTGATATTTGAAGCTGATATTCATTTACTATAAAAGTGTAAAAATGTTGAATAATACAAACCTAAAGCATGTTTATTTAACCAAACAAATAGAAAATAAATAGCTCCAGAAGTGCATGGATCCTAGACTCACAAGTTATTGTAGTAGTCGTGAGCTGAAGAGTTTTTCATGCGATTTACACGCAAACACACTATTCTCCACATTACATACATTCTCCCCATTGAGAATACATAGTCTGCTGAGCATTTACAGCCAGACTGGTGAACTACTGTTATGGTATAAACTAATCGGCCTCCACCTTAGCATGTTTCCCTACAAGAAAACAAGTGAATCGAGTTTTTTACGTGCTCTCTCTCAACCACACACATACTTTTACTATCAGACAGTTTGACTGTCTATTATTGGCAGCCTTCTTTCAAGTAATTCACAGACCTGTCGGGAGGGATGTAAGAGGTACGGGAGGTACATTAGCGGCAAATAATGTTTACTACGCTCTTACGTTATTCTGCTGCACACTGCAACGTTGGTAGATATAGAACACTGGGATGTTACAATTTTGGGAGAGTTTTCTGCATTTATCTTTGATACATGTGTTTGTACTCCGACGCTTCTCCTCATGAGAAAACGTTACTGTTTGAGGACACACACACGGCTTACATATACGGTGGCTTGCTTAACCAATCAGATGGTGCTGCGGGCGGAACAATGCCGAAGACCGAAGCGGCAGGAGAGAGGGGGGCGGCTGAGCCGCTAGTGAGCTACAAACTAGCAGAGCTGCCGCTAATGTTTTCTCCACTTTTACGTTATTCTGCTGCGCACTGTAAAGTTTGTAGTAGTTGTGAGATATGGAGCACTGGGATGCTTATTACAATTTCGGGAGAATTTTCTGGGTTTACCATTGACACGTGTTTGCTCTCCGGAGCTTCTCCACACGAGAAAACTTTACCTCTCCGCTGTGTGTGTGTGTGTGTGTGTGTGTGTGTGTGTGTGTGTGTGTGTGTGTGTGTGAGGACAGATTCCGCTTCAGTGGCTCTGCCACTTATACATACTGTGCCTAGCTTAAACAATCAGAGAGCGCGGTGGGCGGACAGTGCTGGAGGTAGAACTGGCAAGAGAGAGAGGGGGGCGGCAGCATCTGAGCCAAAATAACCCAGTTTTTAATTGGTTTCTTGATGTCAGCCCATTGGATTAAAAAAAAACGGCTGATACTAATATAATTTCCACTATATGGAATAACCGGTCGACCTCAGTAGACTACTAGTAGAAAAATTTCGAAAGTCAGTAGAATTTAAAATTTTGAAAAACTGCAATTTACAACCAGTCATACTGTAGCAAAAATTAGCCCCACTGCCATGAGTCAACTGACATATTCCTGCCTTTCTTTTTGCCTTGCGTCAGAATGTGATCCCAGGTCACATCATGAGGGACCTGCTCTTTAATCGGTCCATATTTTCAGAAGAAAATTAGATGGATATGGCACCTCCCTATGACATCAAATTGTATGCTGTACCAAGAGGCCCTCTGCAAATCAAGGAAAAATCAAATTGCATTTTATTTTGTTACAGATACTTTTAAGTACTAAGATATGGGACCTTTAAAGTGTATTACTTGTTTTGAAAACTGATTTGCTGTGTTATTACATATACAGGTATTGGAGGTACATCAGAAGTCAAAAATACCTCACATCGCCCTATATTGCTCTTTTTTTCCCATCGGGAGAATCAAGTTTGGCCCCTTCTCGACGGGAGATGAAATGAGTCTTAAATGTCATTCATAGTGCCTTTTTTAAAGAGATCTTAATTGTAACTTGTTGGAGCCTGCAGAAACCAGGAACTGCAGCATTACTTAAGTCTGTGTCATTTCTTCTGACTTCAGACAATGTGTGTTGGAGTACCTATGTACTGCTTGTGTGAAGACCCTGCTCTCAGGTTGATAAGAGCAGGGGTCTCATGAAAGTGCAGAACCCTATCAAACATTGAGCAGTAGCCTTTCCACTGTGCCCCTGGTCTGCTGATAAGAGACCTGTCAGTGGGGTGTGTCCGCCATCTGTGCTGCTTGTCACGTCGTCGATCCGTTCTTTTGCACTGCTACCTTTTGGGCATAATTGTTGCTTGTTTTATTTTTTTCAAAGACTGGCTTTTAAACACTTAGTGAGGCTGCATATGCTTTATTATGGGTTTTTTGGTCAGTGCAGCATCAGTGTGGCCCTTGCTTTGTACTTACTGTGCAGTGATTGAGTGACAGACAAGGCATGACAGTTGTTTGTGTACAGATGAAGTGTTGAATGACATTCCTCTGCAGCAGCAACTGTGGTATGCTCAGAAGAGGCGGAGGAAGCTGCAGAGTGAAACCTGTTGTGCCTCACTCGAGCAGGCATTTGAGGTATGCTTAATACAACCACCCCCCTCTTCCCCTTACTTTATTGGTTAATTTCAAAATTTCCCTTACACCGCTTATTTTTCATCCTACTGTCCTCATTTAGCCGCACACACCAAAACCACTCTTTTTTTCCTAGAATCCAATGGTTTGCCCTTTTTAAAACACTTTTTAAGTAGTTTGCACATGCACCCACTCTACATACAGTATTGATTGTGGGTTGAAGAAAAGTTTAGCCTCTCGGCAGCTTGCACAACCTGGAAAAACGTCCCTAACCCCAACGTCGTCTAGTCTCCAGGCCCCCGTGTTTGTCCCCATCTGTCTCCACCCCATACTTTTCTCTGCAAGTAATTAAAGCAGGACAGCGGAGATTCGGACTTTTAGAGATCGAAGATGTTGCTCTCATACTCAGAATTTGCTCACCCTAATGTTTCCCAGATGGTTTCAACAACTGAAACCTTAAATAACATTGTCATGGCGTCTTTGTTTTACACACAGAGGAGGAGTTGTTTCTTTTTTGTTGTATAATTTACATAAATATGCTGCATATGTAGTCTGTGTAATTGAGATTGTGTATGTGGGGGGTGGTTGGTTTACTGTCCTCTTATAATGGGAGCTTGTGTAAAATTTGACTCCTCGGGAGGTACGACAGAGGAGACCAGGTCTTCAGCGTAGTGGGGCAGTTCCGATGAACTGAGAGGCTGCATCAGTGTGGGTGGAAGAGGGGTGTGTCAGTAAAAGGGGATGGGTGGACTCACTATGTGCTTGTGTACGTGTGCACACAATTATCCACATTGGGGGTTGGTAAAGTTGCATTGTACAGGCTTGCTGTTAGACTTTTTCTGCACAGACTTTTGCAGCTTGTTCATTTTCTGTTGCTGTGGGTGTATGTGACACACAGACAATATTCCCTCTCCTCTGTGACCTTTGCTTTACTGCTGTATCCTGTTTTCAGTCAGTCCCTCACACTGCTCTCTACCTTCTATTCATTTAATATTCCTTAGTTCACTCCCCGTTTCCGTACTGGGGCTCTCTGGTCATATCATATGACTTTGGCGGGCACATTTTATCCAAAGTGCCTCACAAGCGTAAAAGTAGAGAGAGGCATTTTTGTTGGACATTTTTGGCCTGAGCAGGAGTCAGCCAAGACTCACAGCATTTAGTTTTTGAGTTGCACAGTACCGCACTCAGGACAGGGCTTCTAGAATGTCCTAAATATGGGCGTCTTCAGGTCCCTAAAGTCCTAAAATATCTTAAATTGCATTTTAGAGAAATAAGATGATCAAAAAGTCCTGAATTTGAATTTGTCAGGACTTATGGACACAGATGTTTGATATAATGTTGGCATTTCTGAGCTTTAAAGCTCCAGCTACACCTAATGTTTGTCTGTTTTAGTTTGGACTGAACTCGATGTGTTTGGAAAATTGTATTTGTTGTGTTTTGTTAGTTTTTGTTAATTACTTTGTTCTTTTTCTGTTCATTTTCTGGATTTTTTTTTGTTGGCAAAATTTTGGATTATTCTGGTAATTTGCGTTAATTTTGTGTTTGCTTTATTGCATTTTTATTCATTTGTGGAATATTTTGTTAAATAGTTTGGACAGATTGCAGATTATGCTATTTTGTTATTTGTTTATTTTTTTCCATTTTTCTTCATTTTGTGTGATTTTGTTACTTTTTTGGACAAATTGTGGATTATTTTTTTTTCATTTTCTTTATTTTATTCAGGTTTGTTCATTAATATTATTTTGTCCTATTTTTGATTAGGTTACTTGTTAATTTCTGCATATTTTACTAATTACCTCACTCATCTTTTGCATCTTTTTTGATAATTTATTGGTCATTTTATTTATTTTAATCCAGTGTGAACTTGTATCAAAATGAACAAAAACAAAGTTTGATCTTCATTTCTATACAGTACATCTTATCTATCATATTTAAAGAGTAAAAAACAAAAATACATGTAATCTTTTGCAGTAAAAATTGAATTATCAACTGTCCAAAACACAGTGTTAAATCAGGCTAAAATGATCTCAAAGTAGTCTTAAATAGTATTTATTTATTTATTTGCTTGATGCATGCCAATAATTTGACCCTTATGAAGCTGATTAACATTTTTTCCACAACCACAGGATGCGTCTTTCGACATGGTTGTTTAAGAAATGAGAAGGTCCTCACCGCATTAGGGTTAAACAACTTGCTGCCAGCTGAAACCTACTCACCCATGCAATAATTATCCAGTGGGAGGCTCTTGCCTATTTCCTTAGTTAAATCCAGGTGCTGACTTTTTTGGCCAGGCATTGTATTCAAAGTCGCAATTATTCCAATTACTTGTTAATTTTAATACTGTACAGCTAATCAGTTTAACTTTGCAGCTCTACAAATATTTGTTTTAAAATGTATGAAGTGCATTTAATGAATACATTTTCAAGCAAATGTGCATAAGTACAGTAACAAAGCATTTGTACTTGAGGTCGACTGATTATTGGCACCGATATTTGGAATTTTGACATATATCGGTATTGGTGGGTTTATTTATTCAATTTTTTTTTTTTTTTATTTTTTTTTTTAAATCCGACGGGCCAACATCAAGAAATCAAAAAGCCCGACCCCAGTGAAAGCCACTATTTCTAAGAGCTGGGTCTTAAGTTGTATTGATGTTTGACTTAAAGCTGTCTTTAGAAACCTTAAATTGAACTTGTCATAACTTGCAGAAACCCTGAACTACCTGTAACTGTATTCAGCAGGGCTAATCTTCTAATGCCACCAACTATTTCACCTCTAACGGTTTTTGACGTGTTTTGTGTGCACTCGTCACGTTGTGGAGTCTCTGCAAGCCCTTCTATCTCCGTTCTGAAGAGAACCTTCTTGTCCTGGTCTTCTGCTTTGAGTGACACTGTTCCTCTTGTAGGCTTTGGCTCAGTCATTGATTCCACCTCAGGTGTGAAAGCTCTCCATTGTTCTAACCAGCAGAAGGATGTTGCCAGCGCCGTCTGATGCTGAAGCCGTGCTTTTAGCCGGGGATGTTCTGTACCCGGGTGGAGATGAGCTCAGCGCAGATTACGCATGCTATCTTGTTTTTGTAAAGTGATACTTAGGAGACATGAAGACTGCAGTTTCAGATGTTTTGTGCTTATGGATTCAGGGCTCATGTGAGAAAATGACTGATGGCCATGATATGAACCAGAGCTACAATTAATCGAACTGTAATCACAGTGTCATCCTGTGCCATTATACAATAGCAAAATGCTGGAAGGAAACATCCAGAAAAGTCTGTTTATTTCTGTTTATTTTGTTGGCATGTTTATTATTGTGATTTTGTTCATTTTTGGTATTTTTGTGTGGAATTTTGTTAATTTTTGTTTGTTGTGATGGTAATTATTCTCAGTTTTATTCATTTTGTTGAGTATTGTGCAGATTTCTTAATTTTGTTGTTTTGCTCATTACTATGCTAATTTGCTTATTTTGTTTATCATTATTTTGATGTTTTCTGATTTTGTTGGTTGTGATATTTTTACTTTTGTTAACCGTGGCAATCTTTGTTCATTTTGTTTTTATTTGTTTTTCTCATAATTTTCTTAAGTTTTTGTTCACTTTGATAATTCTAATTTATGGGGAGGAGGTTAGTACATTTTGTTGGCAATTTTTTGTCGTTTTTTTTTTCTCATTTTTGAACAGTAGGAGTGCTTAAAATTGAAAGCGGCTACATTTTGTACCTTTTGTTGTAATTTATGAGCTTGTTTAAATTTGCATGTTTGGAAAAATACACTTAAAATTTTGTAATCAGAATATTTTCCCTGATGTAATCTCAAATGGAAATCGCAGTACTGTCCTCAATTGTCCCAATGTGATTTGTTTTTTTTTTTTTTTTCCTCTCCAAATTGTGCAGCTTTTTTTTTTTACATTATGAAAGAAGTCACCAACTGCTTTTTAAAATGGACAATTGAAGTCTTGAAGCATTAGTTTGCACTTGGATTTTGGATAGATTTGGATTCTAGTCATACTTTGCCTGGTGCTGGTTGGTAGAAGGACTGAGACCTCAAAATGAATGCTGAGGAAGGAAAGCGATTAACAAATAACTTAATTATTGTTTAATCAGACAGCCCTAACTGTGAGAAGACTGTCTTTGTAATTGATTTATATGGCTCAATCATTGTAACAGAAGAAACATGGATATCAGACTCCAAAATGGCATGCAAGTTACAGTCTGTTTACCTTCTGACTTGTCTCACAATACTTTAAAATTACAACATAACCATTCTGTCATCAACCAATTTAATCATAACGCTTGTAAATAATAGACACTCTGCACTTAAAATTCAATATTTAATCAATAATCCGTGTCAAGCCATTGTATCTAGACTGTATGTGACTCAGTCTATATCAGGGGTCGGGAACCTATGGCTCGCGAGCCAGATGTGGCTCTTTTGATGACTGCATCTGGCTCGCAGATAAATCT
>JAQQAE010012342.1:0-13208 GCA_029823295.1 Pseudamia nigra | reverse complement strand
TGTGTGGTGAAATCAAATTGTAAAAAAAAAAAAACAACAGTAGAACTCAGGACTATGTTTAATAGTGAAAGTAAAAGTATTTTCTTTCATGTGCTGGAGAAGACTTTGCACAGTGGTTCAACTCTCCCATCATCAATTCAAGATCTTGGCAAAACAATTAGTGCAACTCTGGATGTAAATAAAGAAGCTTGTTGAATCGATGCCACAGCAAATGTGTGCCGTAATCAAAGCTAAAAGGCAGTCCAACAAAATATTATGCTCCCTAGCAAACTGAAGAATTTTTTTCTGATTAGCCTCACTGATAAGTGGTTTTCTTAAGGTCACGATCATTCTAGATTTTTTCCCAACCACATTTTTTCTTCGAAGATGACGGTTCGCCACAATCCTTATATCACTTGTTGCCAGCTGAAACATAATCACCAATGCAGAAATTATCCAATGGGAGCCTCGTACCTATTTGCTTAGGTGGTGACCTTTCTTTGGCCAAGCAGTGTATATATATATATATACACATATATACACACACACACACACACACACAAACTTTGTACTCTGTATTTAACCCATCCCTGAGGAGCAGTGAGATGGCCCAATACATGATGGTCTGAGGCTTCAAACTGGCCACCACTACAGCCCGCCTAGGTGACCCTTGCTTCTACATCATGTTACACAATTATGCGTTTGCACCTTTGAAGTTACAAATGTGTGAATTCCAGACTTACAGCAAGTGTACTGCATTATGCTTCTGCTCAGGAGACTGTAGTAATTAGAAGGTCCAGAGGTTAACGACCCACTGACAGATAATGTCATTGACTTTCTTGGAATCATCAGTTAGAAAGATTGTCTGGATATTGAAATGTACTTCAGTGTTAGCAAGCCAGTAGCTATAGATGGTACATTTGTAACATTCTAAGTATTAATTAATGTAAATGACTTTGCAACGTTGAAGTAAATCACCTTTACTTTGTTTCTGCTTCCACAGTGCATACATTTTTAACAGGTTTCTGGATTTAGCTAAAATGATGTTGTGTCTAAATAAAATTTTACATCAGTTGTTCATAGCCAGTCAATATTTAATATTGTTACAGGCCAATGACCCCTCACAACCTTCAGGGGCCAAACCTGAAATGCCTCCATGTCTGAAAATAATCTTCATACCATATAGTAACACTCCTGAAAATTTGGTGCTTTTATCACAAAATGCACAATACCTTCTATATATGATCTTAACCGCTACACTATATTAGTGCTACTACAAATACAGTACAAATTCCAATAGTGGAAACAAACACTCCATTCAGTAAAAATAAAAAAAAAAGTCATGTCAAAAAATGAGGGTTAGTCAAGGAGAAATTGGCTGTCATGAAGACCGTCCCCTCTTCCTTATCTTCTGCAGCTGAAGTATCTCTTTCTTCCTTTCCTGGGATGGTCCTTATGAGGGACAGTTCCATCATAATGTTTGATGGTTTTTAAATGGTGTTCTCATTTTCTCCATGAGATTTTTCACATTGACTGGTATTTATGTCTTAAATTAACGATGGACTGAATGTTTTCTTTTCTTAACTGAGTGTTCCTGAGTGTGAAAAACATCTCCACTGTTTGCAAGTATTGCAGTGTTTCCCAGGTGTTAATTTGGTGGGTGACTTGGATATTATTATTACTGTGACTAATTTTGGATAATGCCATTCATCCCACCATATTTAAAATAAATAAAAATGGTTCCTGGATGGTTCCAAAAAGCAGGTTGACTTTTTTGTTTGCCATCCAGGAGAGCAAATCATCCACAACTGATTGCCTGGACGTGCACTGCTCCTAGAATCTGGCTATCAATGACTTATTTGTCCCACTGCAGTCACATCATGACTCGTATCAGAGACAGCAGCATCTCCTTTGTAGAGCTGTGGTTGGTGATTAGTCCATCAATATTCACAAATGATCTGTGCTAACATGTGGGTTCATCTTCAGGCCCACTGTACCCACTGCCTTTTGGTGATTGAATGTTTTTGCACTTATCATAATATCATAAAATATCTTTTCAGCGTATTCCTTCTCACACTCGACTCATACTGATACTTGGGCAGTGCCAACTTTCAGTGTGCCTGATTAATGTACGGGCTGTAAAAATGTCATTGTTACATTTTAGTTAGGTTTATGCAAAGAACAACTTGGTTAGGGTTAGAAAAGGGGTTATTTAAGAAAAGAAGTGCAAAAAAAGGGACAAAATGAGAGACAGACTTAAAAAAAACAAAAATAGCCTGAAATATGACCATCTACCCCATCCTGAAGCACCTCCCTCCAAGTTTGTCCTACTGACATAACAATGTCAGTAGGATTATGTCATCAGTATCTGACGTGTGAGCAGCTCCTGACTGACTGGGTACCCTGCACATTGAAAAGTGACACCAAACTGTCAAGAGCAAGTATCAGCATTTGAAGACTCAACACATTCTCTTTGCTAGAGTGTCAAATTCAGCCATTTTGTCAAAGCCTTTGGTATGACTCTATACGCACAAAGCACCCTTTGGTGTACACCCAGAATGTCATGGCTCTGGCAGATGGTGACACAGTTGCTATGGTTACAGTCACGCTGCACCCTTTGCCATGTGTCCTGGATGCATGTTACATTAGGTTTAGGAATGAAATTATTTTGTTCGTATTATAGAAAAGAGTGGGGGAAGTGGAGTGAGACAGAAAATGCTAGAAAACACACACCATGAAATGCCAAAAACCAAGGGTGGGTAGTATTCAAGTCCATTCACTCTTTTATATGTACTTGTTTTTTCAAATAGATGTACTTTGGAGTAGTTGTTTTAGAGAATACATTTTACTCTTACTCAGTTACATTGGTTATGGGAAAAAGTACTTTGACTCAGTCACATTTGGCTACAGCTTAATGATTAGGAGTAAAAAAGCTTAAAATGATCAAACAATTAGTTTATTAAAAAACAAGCTAATCAAGTAAATTAACAAAATTAATACAATAAGAAAAGAAACAAAACTGAGCCCTGCAATGAACTGGCGTGGCATCCAGGGTGTACCCTGCCTTTGCCCTAAGTTAGCTGGCATAGGCTCCAGCCCCCTCGACCCTTGTGATGATTACGGGGTAGAAAATTAATGGATGGACAAACAAAACTGAACAAAAAGTACAAAATGAGCATAAAATGAACAAAATTGAAAATAATTAACAATCTTCAACAAAATACAGTGGTACCCTGTCATACGAATTTAATCCGTTCCGGCGTCACGCTCGTGACATGAAAAACTCGTGAGACGGGACCAGTTTTCCCATAGGAATACATGTAAAACCAATTGATCTGTTACAGGGCAAGTGCCTGTTGCTTTAAGTGCCATCTGCCTCGACCGGTTGGGGTTAGTAAACACAGGAGAGACAAAATAAATGAGATAGAACAACAAACAACACAGACACTGGACGACGTCCACAGGTACTGGACCAGTTCACAACCAGCAAACACACTGCACCCAGCAAGGGCGTCAGGAGACCTTGAGACCTAGGCCAGAGGGAGGAAGCACAGAACTACAGAGAAGATGCAAGTTAGTATCACAGTATTGCAAAATAGAAAATAAGAAATGAGGGGCAGAGGGAGACAGAGAAAAGGAGGCAACAAGAGAGGTGAGAGATAAAGAGAGAAAATGAAGATGGAGAGAGAAGAAGTAGAGGGAGAGAGGGAAGGAGATGGTGGGAGAGAGTGAGAGGAAGGGAAGAGATTTAGAGAGAGAGGGGTAGAAGAAGAGTTAAAAGAGGTATCTGTCTTAACCTCCTCCTACTAACATCTCCTGGCTGTGATCTTTACGTTCTAGTGTGGAAGGACGTCAAGTGCAGCATCGAGTAGAGCTAAACCTGGGTTACACTGGAGGAAATTGTACATTCTACATGTCATGTACAGTATGTATGCCAGAGGGCAGTTTGTAAGTCTGCCTCATACAACAAAGGCCTTGACATAACTGCCAAATTTGACACGCTGCGAATGAAAATGGGTAGGATGACTTGAGAGCGAGAGTTGGTTCCTTCAGCAAAGCATTTGAATGAGTCAGACTGGAAAACACGTTGATGGATTTCCAGATGACAAATATTTATTTCTTAAAGCAATGATGGACTGCCCTCTTTTCCTAAATGGATCTTTCTGAGCATGTTAAGCATCTCTATTGTTTGAGAATTGCCATTTTCCATGTGTTAATTTCGTTGGTGGGTCCCATGTCTCAGGATGTTGCTTTCAGCATCTGCTGCAGCCACACCTGAGTTACACTGGAGGAAACTGTACACCCGACGAATGCCTTGACATAACCGCTGAATTTGACACATTGGGAATGAAAATAGGTTGGATGACTTGAGAGCAAGAATAAGTTCCTTCAGCAAAGCATCTGAGTAAGTCAGACTGTGAAAAACACATTGATGAACAAGGCACACAATGTGAACTTGTTGAAGTGAAGCTGACAAATGAACACATTTAGTGCCAACAGACTCTTAAGAATTCACTACAAACAGACTTAAATTACCTAGCAACATTATTGCTAAAGACAGCCCTTGTTCCAACACTCTCAGTACAATAAAATTACACTGAATTTTATATTTTTAGGTCATTATGAAACTGGGGCAGAACACATTAAGACTGTGATGGGCCGCTACAATGTACAGTAGGTAATAAAAGGGAGACAATGAAATCCATAGTAAGTCACTGTATGATGGATTTACCTTGGATTTGTCACCTGTCTATATCTTTTGCCATCACATCATTTTTACTTTTTCCCCATACTGTCTGCTGACTGTTACCACTTTATGCAACCCTGTGCATGGACAGTGCAAGCAATACAAAGCTTATTCCTATGGGACCAAGTGGTTCAGTGAAATATTCAGTATGATTTGACAAACTACGGGACTCTGAGAGCAGGGAACAGTGCAGAACGAGGGTATTGGGAAACGAGCATTATTCCATTTTGCCACTGAGAACCACCCAGTTGATATCCTCTTAAAAAGACTACAGTTCTGACCCTTTATTAGATTTATATTGGAAGCCTGCTGAGAATAGTTGAAAGAGAAATGAAATGGTGCAAAAGCCTGAGTTAGCTCCCCATTGAGGGAGTAATTTTCAGTTGAAAGTGCAAGAAAAGAGTCAATTTTAGATGGGTCAAAATTGATTAGAAAAAGGAAGCATGCATCGCAGACAGTGTTGGAGCTCATAACTGCCCTGTAAGGGGTCATTTTACTTTATTGTGATTGTTCGAGCCTATAACATATTTATCAAACAATATGCAACAGCTGGATTGTGATTTGTTACTCCTCTCCTTTTTATTCAAAAACAAAACAAAAGTACAACATGTTCAAGTGTGTTCTTTGCTGAGGACATTACCTTTTCAATTCAATTATATTTATATAGCAGCAATCATAATACAATATTATATCTAGGCGCTTCACAATTCAAGGCCAAAACCTCAAGACTGTACAGGGAGCAAACCCAACAGACCCACAGAGGAAGCCAAAGGCAATTTGGGGGGGGGTCTTCCTTTAACAGAAGAGAAAAACCTCCAGCAGAACCAGGGGTAGAGCGGGACAGAGAAAGACATGTGACTAGAAAGAGAGTGTGGAAGATGGAGAGAGAAAAGGGAAAGAAGAGAGGAGAGGGAGAGGAAGGGAGTTATCGAGAGTGATAGAAAGAGAGATAGGGGAATGATTACCTCATTATGTAATCACAGCAATGCAAACAAAAAGATCCTACTTGGACAACGTGTGCCCATGCTGCCGCCACTCCAAAAACCAATATGTTTGGGCAATGAATATTTCATTTCAGTCCAAAGTCCAGACAATAAGATTCTCTGGATACACTAACAGCTGCATAAATTCTACCATGATTTTGTTCTGTCACCACTGAGACCTAGTAAGTGCTCAATTTCATGGTTGATCAAGTATTGCACTTGTTTAAATCCAATGTTGGTGAGTGTGAAAGCAGAAAAAATGTGCTCTTTTTTGCGGAGACTGGAAATGTTAATGAGGCCTAAAGTGTGTCCATTGAAAAGGTTAATGGCAATGTGAACTCTTCAGGGGTGACATTTTGGTAATATGGGTGCCTGAATTACTATAAAACAGATTTGCTGACCTGGACATCATTACACCATCTCACGGAGATGGGATCACAGCAGATTATGAGGTAGCTTAATTTTTCTGTTTTTTCAGTTTATTAAGTAAGGAATTATACCTATCTGTGTGCATCCAAACACAACTTTTAGACTGTGAAACATAGAATGAAATCAAGAATACAAGGTCAACATTTTAGCCCAGGGGTGGGCAACCTTAATAATGGAAAAGCCATTTGTGAATCTCTAAAAATATCATAAACATTGATACATTTTTATTCGTCTTGTTGATTAATTTGTTCATTTTTGTTCCCCATATTCATATGTTGATCATTTGCTTGATGATTCAGTTCATTTTATTGTTTGTTTTGTTCATTTCTTCATCAGTTTTGTACATTTCGTTTATTACTTCTGTTTACTTTTTTACATTGTTGTTGATTCTCCTGATTAGTTTTTGTTAATTTTTAATTATTTTATTAATTTTTGTAAATGTTTGTTCACTGTCCTGTTTGTTTTGTTCATTTCTTGGATCATTTTGTTCAATGTAGTCTCAGCATTATTTTGCTGTTTTTGTTCATTTTCTTGTTTTTGCTCATTTACTTATTAATTCATTTCTCCATTGTATTAAATGTGTTGTTCATACTTGATCATTTAATTTGTTAGTATATATTTAAATCTTGGTCATGATCTTGATTATTTTGTTCATTTTGTAAAAGACTGTCTTCAGTTTTGTCTGAAGTCTCTCTTGTTTTTGTTGATTTTGGGTTTTTTTTTTTTTTTTTAAATCATATTCAATGTCCACGACTGGACAAATCCACAGGAGCCACAGGGGAGGGGCTAAAGAGCCACAGGAGACTGTGGGAGGGGCTAAAGAGCCACAAGAGACTGTGGGAGGGGCTAAAGAGCCACAAGAGACTGTGGGAGGGGCTAAAGAGCCACAGGAGACTGTGGGAGGGGCTAAAGAGCCACAAGAGACTGTGGGAGGGGCTGAAGAGCCATAGGTTGCAGATCCTTGTTTTAGCCAGTCCAGAGCTGCCCCCATGGCATGGGATCAATCAATCAATCAAACTTTATTTATATCGATATCACAAAAGCAGCTTCCTGTGGCATGTGGATGCAACACCATCTTCTTCAATTTCAGGTCTTATTTGGTTTTGAGGTTTATATGTGAACCTTTAAAAATAATAACTTGCAAATTGGAAAATAATTACTCTGTGATGCAAGCGATGTGAGGCGATCTTCATTTTAGTTGGCAGTTTCCTCATGTTTGTTGTTTTTGTTTAATGTGGTGTTCATTTTTTTGGAATTTTGTTCATTTTGCTGATTTTTTTTTTTTTTACATTTTTTGTCATTGTTCAGTTTTCTGTAACTTTTTTGTTCACTTAACTGTTCTGCTACATTTGTGTTCATTTTGTTGGTCACTGTGTTCATTTCTGTTCATTTTTCATACAATTTAATTGACTAGACATTTTTGGTACATTTTTGTCAGTTTTCCTAATCATTTCATTAATTTTCTGAAATATTGTGCTCAGTTTTGCCTTAAGCGCGTTCATTTTGTAAATGCCATTTTTGTTGATATTGTGTTTTGTTCAGTATTGTCTATTTTATCATTGTTGTGTTTATTTTATTTATCGTTTAATCTTTGTTATTTCTTAAATTAGTTTTGCTCATTTCATTGAGTTTTGTTGTAAGTTTTGTCTGTTACTTAGTTCAGTTTTCTTTTTTTTTCATTGATTTAGTGCTTGTTTTTTCTGTGTTTTGATTTATTTAATGCATTACCTCTATTACAGGACAACGGCCCCTTTCCAGTGGCTTTCAGACCCCTGGTTTAGCCAATCAGAACATTTAAGGACCAAAATTAAGAGGTGAAACTGAAGAATCTGAGTTGCTTGTTGCAGAGCACAGAAAAGGGCTTGGAAAAATCTAATCTGAACACTTTACTTTGTCAGCACTATCACTCCTGCACAATTTGATGGAATGATACAGCAGATCTTTATGGGAGGAATTATGATTGATAGCTTCCCTTTTTGCTGCTTTATGGATGACGCACATACAATTATATCCTCTCTAGAAAGTTTTTAATCCAGCCTGGAAGTGTGGTGTTTTTCTGAGACATTATATAACAAATTTCAGTGATAAACCCGTGATTATGTAATTATTCATTGCATTTTTTTTTTCAAAAACATACTGTTTTTAGACCTCACTTCTGGCTGTCGACCAATTAGATTTCTTCCTCCTCTCCTCCTGCTTTGTGTCCATAAATAATCCTTCTTTTCAGATCAAAACAAATTTTACAAGTGATAAATCAACTCATTTCTGATGCAAATATTGGACAAATGCTTAACTTTAGTTTGCTTCCATTACTCAGTGAAAGAGTGGTGTTTTGTGCTATGCCTTCTTAAAAATGTCAATTCTTTTGGGGGTTAATAATATCGACCATTGTTATTTTTGTTTTCCTAAAATAATCCTATTTGCTTGCAAATAAAAAAATAACTATTTCTAAATAAATTTGTTTGCTTTGAAATGCTATGTTGAAAATCTGACACTCTTAAACAGCAACTGACACAATAATTCCCTGGGGGCTAATTATTTAGATGGTAAGTGTAAATATCTGGGACCTGGCTTTGGGCTACACAATATGAGCCTGATTGTGGTCTGTGCGATCTAATATACTGGCAATGACACATGGCAATTGATCATTTTATTTCATAGACTGTGCATCATGTTAGTAACGCTGGTGAAAACAACTGATGCTCCATCTTGACAGAAAGACTCATGTCAGAATTTTTTTTCCTTGACTGGTTCCATCACTTGTATGACATTGACCAATAGGATCACAAAGGACTCTGCAGCGCACAACTGTAAATATGGTGTGGCGATCATTATTTACCTCAGGTTCTCTTTGAAGGATTGACAACCCACACTGTCCTCTTTGTGCGACCCACGAATGTGCCCACATTCATTTTTTATGTCCATTTTTAGCCTTTTCTGAAGACCAGACAGCCAGCACCATATACACTGCTTCAGCCACAGCTATTTGTTTACGTTTTTACCATCAGAGGCTACCAGCGTCTTTCCAATGACATCAAGCACATCGTGAAAGTCAGCAAGACATGATTCATCAGGGAGGAACATGTAGTCTGTCATGTCTCTCAGCCAACACATGGCAAAAATCTATCACTGTATCATCACCTTATCTGATACTGTGACCATCATAACAACCAAAGTCTGAGTCTGAACACAGCTGAAATTTTATAAAAGCTGTCTATTAATGATACAATTAACAAATCCAGGGTGTGATGTTCCACTTCCAAATTTGACAGATTAACAATAATTAACTAAAATGACAAAAATGCAACATTACAAAACAGAAGAAAATGAAACAAATGAATAGATATGACCAAAAAAATTAACTCAATGATATATGATATTAACAAACATGATCAAAAATGGTCGAAATACTTTATTGTTCATTTTATTGAAAAGTACAAAGCAATCATTTAAATCATCAAAAAATGGAAATAATCAACAAAATGAAAAAGAAAGAAGAAAAATACATTTTTAAACACACTGCAGCTAAAATGTGCGTCATATGTCTTAGTATACATAAAAAGGATTTAAATATTTTTGTGGCCCTTGACACATTCTGACTAAAAATGGCTATTAAGATTTTAAAGGTTAGCATGTCTTAAAGTGATGATATACTGTCTTCTCTCTTAACTGTTTCTTGCCAGATGATAGGTTTGTAGAGTAAAGATTCCAACGATGCTCAAGGTGGCTATTTTGGACGAGCTAACATATTACCGTATTTTCCGGGTGATATGTCGCTCCGGAATGTTAGTCGCACGAGCCAAAAAATGCATAATGAAAAAGGAAAAAAAATGTGTATAAGTCGCTCTGCAGAACAGGTCACATTTGTTTGGGGAACGGGCTTCAAGCGCGCGGCCGCTCGCCTCCCTGGGTAAGTGAGGGCACCGACACATTCGGTGTTAAGCTGATGGCAGGTATGGTTGTTACCGGTAATGTCTATATTTTAAATTGTCAGTAATACAAATGCGGCAGATGAAGGTACACAAGCCTAGAGTGACGTCTAGCGGCTGTCAGTGTGACAAACACCCAATAGTTGAAATTCTGTAATATACTGTATGTTGCTCCGATGTATTTTTCGCTCCCCTAGCCAGACTATATAAAAAAATGCAACTTGTAATCTGGAAAATACAGTAAAAATGTTCTGGGATGATGAACACTTTTTTTTTTTACTACACAGTCCCATGCATGTTGTTCCACAGTGCAGATGGCTTCAGTATCAATACATAGGTAAGAAAATAAACATATGGAGAAGGTGCAAACATACCTTTATGACCAACTATCTAAACTGAACCCCACTCTACTAAAATGGTTTTATTTGAGATTAAATGTCTTAAAAGCATGGCAAGGTATAATGCACAAGGCACATATTCCTTACCCACTACACAAATATCTGTATTTGAGAATATAGCACCATCACTTGTACATGTCATTAATTAGTTTAATGAAGAATTCACCAACATAAATTGCTCTTTTATCATTCTCATGCCTGCGGGTATTCTAAGCTCATTCATTAAACACATCATACTTAGCAGCATGTTAACCCTGCTATTCTATGAGCATGGCATGGCTTGGTCTTGGAAAATATTGTGCTTGACAGATTACTGCATAAATCTGAAGGAGAACCATTTCATTTTTTGAGCCTAGTACAAATTGAATTCCTTTTACACTCCTCTGTATTTAATTGTGAGTTTCAACTTTGATATGGTCTGCAGGGTTTTAACACAAAATACAGTAAAACTCTCAGCATGTTCCAGCAATATGATGTATAATGTTTCACAGTTCAGTATTTTGTGCTGTTTTAGAGCTTTAAGGGGCAGCTGTGTGAACTATCAGCTGCAGATGAGGTTGAACACCGGCACCAATGCTGAGGTTTCCAATTACCCAACAGTCGAGGCAGAAGGAATGGAGAAACAGGTGGCGCCTTTAATTGCTTTTTGCAACCCCAGAAGCATCGAGTGAGAAGGAGCCGAGCTGTGGGAGGCCCACTGGGATGCAAGGCATACACTGATGTCTGCGCGGCTGGTTTTAGTCAAATTCTGGGGGTCAGTAATATCTAACAAAGCCAATATGCACTTTTGGAAGACCTACATGTCCAAAAAAGCAGTTACTGAAGTATAATAGTTTGTGATTGTAAAGAGAATTTTAGTGATGGACCATCATGAACAGATGACACATGATACCCAAAATTCTGTAATGGTCTGAGTGAAGATTCGTTTCATAACTACAAGTCCTGATGTGGTCAGTATTCTGTTTCTACATCTTTGACTCTCTTTTCAAATAGAAAAATAAATGAATAATTGAATCTTATTTATTCTTTGGGCACCACACTGCCATACAAGCATTTTCAATCGATTGTCATTATATTACCTGTACACCAAAGGAAGACAAAGAGTCAATCACTGGCATCGAACTTTGTAACAAAAATGTTTACATCCAAAACACGACAGAAATAACTACTGAACATATTAATAGAATGTCAGTGACAGGTTTGGCTATGTGGTGTCACTAACTTTGTGTCTTCCCTGTAGTTTCGTGCTTTGTCCCATCTGTTCTGTCTCCATTCTTCATACAGGTCTGACTCTGAAGTTACATGTTGTTAACATGTGGCTGCTGGTCGTGGTCCGGTCCTGTGTCTGTCTCGTCCATGTCTGTGTTGTTTGTTGCTCTACATCTACTCTTCTGTGTCTCCTCTGTCCACTAACCCAAAATGTTTGAGGCAGATGGCTGCCTACCTACAGCCTTGGTGCTGGAGGTTCTTCTCTTCCATTAAAGCAGTGGTTCTCAACTGTTTTCTGTTAAGTCCCCCTAGGAAGAAGAAAAAAATTTGTGACCCCCACACACTCCAGCACAAATATAAATAGTACAGTATTGTTTGTCTAAAAAATTGTTACAAGTACACCTCTGCATAACACTGGATCCTTATTAACATTAGGGAAAACTTTTTTCACTGAAAACTCAAGCAGCTTGTAGAAGTCATGTTGATTATGATCAGTTTCAGATTAAACTCATAATTTTCAATAAAAGTAATTAAAAGGGATGAGCTAGATGTTTAAAAATATGTATTTTATGGGGACAAATTGGTAGAAAACAATAGTCCATTTTTTATAGCTCATTCATTGATTAATTTCATTTTTTGGAGCAAATTTTGTAAACGTTAAGTATTGGGTGGAGCTCGGTGATTATAGGGCGTGCGGCACAGGTGAGTGGTTTATTGTTCTTTGTTAAGACAATGAGTCATTGTCCTTTGAGTGAGTAAAAGGTTCACGTAAAATGTTTTTTGACTGATTATATTTGGAACTTTGAGGAAGTGAGATTTTTGTTGGGACACTGTTGTACTATATGGAAATGTTGGACTGAAATAAATGGGGAATAAAGTCAACAGATATGGGAGTAAAATGATTTATTTGTGGACACGCGTCAGAAATAAGATTGACTCCTACCACATGAGTGACTCTTAAAATGTTTTAAGAAAGTGCCACCACATGGCTTATCAGCGTGGTTGGGGTGTAATGTGTTTAAGTGCCGCCTTAATTTATTTGACTTCATGCTGGTCACTGCCCACGTTTTTAAACGCAGTAAACATACTGGTCTTTCCTCGTCTCCCATCGCAGTCACAGAGAAGCCAAGCGCTACATACGCTTTGTCATTTTCCCTCGTCTTAGCTTTGACTTTTGTTTGTCTTGTTATCTCTGTTGCCCTCCACCTTTGTTTTCATCTCTGTTAAATATTTTCCATCGTTTCTTCTGTGTGTTTGTTTGTAGCAGGTCATATCTCCCGCTCTGTGGTGTGTTTTTCGGTTACAGTTTATGGCGCACTACATGTAGGCATGGAAGCGCCACTGCCACCTGTGGAGCATGTGTAATTACACATTATTCTGGTATGACAATGAAAAAGCAAATGGTAGTTTCACCATACATGTTCCCTGGGGTCACACATGCCCCCCCCCCCCCCTCCACACGCTCCCCAGGGAGGGGGCCCATTATTTGAGAAACACTGCATTAAAAAGGAATACACCCCCCCCCCCACCCACC
>JAQQAE010012341.1:0-13208 GCA_029823295.1 Pseudamia nigra | reverse complement strand
GGACTTTTTGCCAATTTTTTCTTCTGTATGCAAATTTTTCTTTATGTGAAGAGTTCTTTATGCGAGGTACCACTGTACTTAAAAATTTATATGTTCAAAAAATACAGTTTGGTCCTTTTAAAACAGCTTATTTGATTAGATATGAACACATATTCAATTCAATTTGATTATCAAGTTCAATTTTATTTTTTCATTTATGCTCATACTGTATTGTGGAAAAGTACATTCAGGATTTAATAACACACCACTCCATTTTTGGCTGACCTTGTGAAGGGCTTTTCTGGATTAATAAAACTAGATGTACAAATGCATGTGTGGTTTCCTTTATGATAAGTTCCAAAATGTGGGACACCTGACTGATTTCTGTGAGTAGTCCTGTGTCTTTAAACACACTGTTGGGGAAGATGTCACAATGCTTTTGTGCAACCAATCTCAAATGACCAATCCTCTGTCAAACACACACGAGTGGGGCAACCTGACCGGGATCAGGCCATTGGAATGCTGGAGGCAGGCAGACCGCCACAAGAGTTGCCAGAGCAGTACACGTCCACCGTTCCCTCATAGGCCGCTTACACTGGCATCATTTGGCAAGAAGAACAACAGCAGACCAACTACAACCTGGTTAACCACATGTAACAAACAGAAACCAGGAGCCATATATGAGCGAGACGGGTTCTGACCCGTCACCGTTAAAGCGGCGGAGACTACTGGCACACACAACAGACCAGTACATGCAATGCTGTGAACACCATACAATTTTGAAATAATATGTTATTTTACCAATGTTAGTTGCTTGCATTCATCCATATTTGTCTTTTTTCATTTGTTTTTAACTGATTAAGTTAGGATATGAATTAAAAGGTAATGAGGAACAATATATGAGTGTCCATTTGCATACAACACAAACTACATCAGTGATTTTACACTTAAACGTATTAGTACGTTATTAAATCCCTTGTGCGTACATATGTATTTATCAGACACAGTATGATGTGGTTGTATACAAATGCTTAAGTCTCATGTTGTTCCGGACAATCTTCTGTCATCTTAGTGCTTTAGACAGAATAATAAAATAAAATAACAAAGTCTGCTGAAATACAAATGCTTCTGAAAACTCCAAACATTTCCATCTTGTCAGAGAAAGTGTGTGACATGCAGTGTTAAAAAAAACAAAAAATGTTCTCAAATTTGTTTTGGTACATCAGTGATATTTAATTGTACTAATCATTTGTTTGTGACATAATTGCATTTCAGCAAATATGAAGCTTTTGTGCTGCTGCGGCTATTTCACAAACAGACTGAAAATGCTGAAGTGCTTTATTCTAAATCAGTCATTCTTTCTTACCAAGATGTATTTTATTGCCACAATGGGGCTGTTGTATTATCACAATAGCTGCATTGGCCTGTTTTTCTTCAAATAATAGAAAGAGACGTTCATTCACACATCTGCCACGTAGCGCTTGCAGCAGAAATAAAGGTCTGTGCTGACCCAGAATAACTCATTAAAATGGACATTGGTATGCATGAATATGATATGACATACAGTAGTGTGACAGATGGAATGGAAATGAGATCCACGCTGGATCACAACTGTAGGTTCAAGCCTGAGAATTCTTGAGTCATGTATGGTACTATGCAGTGGTGTAGATTTCATTTGAATATGGGGGGAGGGAGGGTTGAGCAAGGAACACAAGGTTTATGAAGAGAACAAAAAATGAAGAAAGTAATCAAGTAAATGTGCAGAAATGAACAAAATAAGTGACAAAATGTACAAAAATTAAAATGTAATCAATAGAATAAAGATGAATGAAATAATCACACAGAAAACCACAAAATAATCAAAAAAGGAAGAAAATAATTTACAAAATCAACAAACTAGCCAGGAAAATAAATAAGAAAGAATAAGTAATCAACAAAATAATGATGGTAATGAACAAAAATGGATAAAATGATGTATAAAATGAGGGAAAAACTTTTAAAATTTAAAAATATTCACAGTATATAATAACTATAAGAGAAAATTGACAAAAATGGACAAAATAATCAAGACAACAAACAAAATAAGCAAAACAAGTGCAAAATTGACAAAGCTGAACAGAAAACAATGTATTTACCAAAATGAACAAAAGATGGGCAAAGATACATTTAAAATACCGGTAATGTCATTACTTTTGTAAAGCCCATTTTTAGAGCTGATATCATCAGCATATACATTTACAAACTGCTAATAAAAACACTGAGAACCATAAACACACCCACATTGAAGTCTACACATTGTGTGTATCAGCTGAACATAATACATTAAGTCTTTCCAAAAACACACAGCAGATAGAATACATAAAATACAATACATAAGAAACAATAATGCCCTTTTTCCTGTCTTTCTGGTTTTACTCCCGTTTTCCTCAGGCTCTATAGATATCAAGTAATTCTACTCCTCCTTGTGTCCCCATCTTTCCAAGACAAGGTGTCCACACAGAAAAGTACACTGCATCTGTTTTTCATGTTCTGGATGTCTCATGTTTCTAACCTCATTTATTATGCTGGCTGGAACATGCCCCAATTAACAGAAAAACAAAGGCCATTATCCAGATGACTGTTTCTACTGTATACATTCACATATGTCAGTATAGATTATAGCTACAGCATGAATCTGACACAACCAGAAACTATTTTCATCACTGCTTTGTTTGCTGTTTTGGTTTATGGTTTTCATAACCATAATTGCTGGTGCTTATTTGAATACGTTCTTTGATTTCTCTAGTGCATTTAACATAATCTAAACCTACATTCACAAAAACTCAAGAAGCTCAAAAGGATGGGGTGGACCCTTCCTTTGTTTCATGGATTACAGACTATCTGACAGGAAAACCATAATTTGTCAGGCTGGGGTCCCATGACAGTAATGAGCAGCACTGGAGCTCCCCAGGGGACTGTTTTGGATCCCTTCCTGTTCACACTGTACACATTGGACTTCAAATACATCTATGAGTCCTGCCACATCCACAAATACTCTGATGACACTGCTATTGTGGCATGCATCAAGAGCAGACAGGAAGACGGGTGTAGAGACCTGGTAAATGCTTTCTCTGATTTGTGTGAATTTTGGTTTTGAGTGAAAGCTGAAGGAATCATCTATGTTCTTAATGACTTTTGTGGTTTAATAAAGCTCCAATAAAGAGATAAGTATTTGTAATTTACCTGTGAAGGATAGAACAACACAGAAACAACATAAATCCTGCAAAAAGAGGTAAAAGGTGCAAAAAAGAGAAAAGGATCTAAAAAGTAAATGTTGCAAAAAGATGAACAACAGTGAAAAAGACAAAATTATGCAAGTGATGGAGAAGATGTAACAACACAAAACCAGTATAAAAGTCACAAAAAGACAAAAACTATGTTAAAAGACACAAAGATGAAAGACATAAAAAGACATCAACAAAAGTATTTATCTCTAATTTCCTGGTTCTGCATCTCCCTCTATCCCTATTTTTATTTAGTTTTTTAAAACTCAAGAACTCCTCAGTTTTAGCGTAGGAGTGTTTTTTTTTCCATTTTGTTACTTTTTGTGATTATTTTTACACATTGTGGCTCATTTTGATGCTTAATTATTTATTTTGGTGTTTTGATTATTTTTGCTCAGTTTGTCTTTATTCAATTGATTATTTTGTCCTTTTAAAAAATTGCAACCTTTTTTTTACTGCTGCTTGTTGAGAAGGTGCAAAATGTGACTGAGTAGATGCACTTTTTCAATCACAAATGTAATTTAGTAAGATTAAAAATATTCTCCAAACAATTACTCTCTGAACACTACTCAAGTACATGTAAAGGGGTAAATGTACTTGATTATCCACCTCTGTAGTATATGATGTGTCCTTTGTTAAGCTGTGATTGGCTAAACACACCTGTCAATCTGACATGGGCAAAACAACTGAACAGTGAGTGGACAGGACTAATCACAGACTGAATCCACAGGACCAATTCATAGACGTGGTTCTACTTGTAAGGAACATTTGTCTTCAGCGTATAAGAAATCACACTTTAAAAGTAGCTACAGACCAGTTTGACAGAGTTATTGTAGTTTTGTCATTTTTATTCATTAGTTTTATTTAACATTGACGTAGTGAAGCTGGAAAAGGCAGAATGAACAAATGATTGACAGCAATGGTTTATAACAGATCCTTTGAGTGTTTGTCCACTTTCTCCTCTGCTTAACAAGCTCTTACACCTATTGATGTTGTCCTTAAATAGCAGTCCAAGTACTCTGATGTACATTTTTTTATAAGTGAATAATAATAAAATGCCTAGAAATAGGACAAATACATCAGAAATAGTGAATGTCAAGCTTTATTATCTATGTATTTATCTGTAGGGATTATGAAAAAACATCAGGAAAGATCTCCATGTTACACAAAATTTATTTTCTGAACCATGCACTCCATCCATCCATCATCTTCCGCTTATCCAGGTCAGGGTTTCGGGGGCAGCAGCCTGAGCAGAGAAGCCCAGACTTCTCTCTCCCCAGCCACCTCCTACAGTGTGTCCTGGGTCTGCCCAAGGGCCTATTCCCAGATGGAGCTACCTTTGGCAACTGGGGATTGGACCACCCAGGCCCCCGCCTTCAGCTGCCACCCAAACCACACAGCACTGGACCCACATGATCCATCCTGCAGGTGGTGGGCCCACAGGAAGGCATAGTCATGAGGGTCTTCTGAATCGCTCTTAGCCTGACCAGTCACCTAGGACCAATTTGACTTTGGAGACCCTACAGGGGCAAATTGCCCCCGACAACATAGCTCTTAGGATCACTCATGCATGCAAACCCCTCCACCACAATAAGGTGGCGATTCAAGGAGGGGCAAGACATGCACTGTACATCTAATTTTTCAAGCTTCAAACAGAGTAGTGTCTCTAATGCAAAGGGTAAATGAGAGTGGGTCTTTTGATTGTAAAAGTATCACATGGCAAGTCAAGAAGATGGCAAAAGCTAGAAGTTTTCAGCCCCCTATTGGTAATTACATGAAAAAGAAAAATGTTCTTACTTTTTGTACTGGGAGTCTTTGGGAATATGTTGTAAAAATCATTAAATCAAAATAAATCATATAAGCAAAATCTGAATTATTTTGATTTTAGACACAAAAGAAAAATCAAAGTAAATATTCATTACATTTTACTGCATAAGGTATATCACAGTTATTATAATTATCAGTGAATATCCCAGCTCTATTTAGCTTTTAAATTTATAATAAAAAAACCCCAAAAAACAATCAGAGTTAAACGTACCCATTAGAAGCGCAGAGATGGTTCCATTTTCTAAATCAAATGCATGAAAGCTTTGGTGCTAAAGGGATCAGCACACTGTGCGCTGACATGATTAAAATCTGTATTATTTTAAATACATCAAAAAAATATCTCTGACAGTGAGTCCAGCTCCTGTGCCTTCAGGGGATCCTGAGCCTTCTGCAGACTGATGAAAAATAATAATGGAAAACAAAAGCACTGTCTTAATTTGTTTTCCATCAGTCTCTAGAGAGACCATCTTTGCTGTGTCTTTGGTATCTCATTATACTTTCTAATCAAGACTCTTTTAAAAAAAAAAACCTTTAAAGGGGACAGACGGTTTGCCCTTCCCCCAGCATGCTGCTTGCATTTCAGCCCAGCCATTGGTTGTAAGTTATTATTTTAAAAATGACCAGAGCAGGATGACATTTTGATTGTGTGAAATGAAAAACCACAGTAGTGACTGAAATGCTGCTGCTCTGATCTCTGTTATGGCTCAGTCTCTGTAATGAAGATTGTTCAACACAATTAAACAGCTTAGCTATCTTGTATATTAAATGTCTAAACTGCATCACATCACTTTCCCTCTTTTACTGTATTTATCCGTTCAGTTATTCAGTGCAGCCCCTGTTACTGTTGGATCTAAAATGACACACATTTAAAGGGAGGGGGAGAAAAATCAATAAGCACAAGGGATGGTGAAAACACAAATCCATTTTAAATGGCAAATGCTGATCAAGGGTTTTACCATATGTTAAATTCAAACATGGCATTGTCGCTTCACCAATATATGCAGTTACAAATATACAGTATAAAAGGTGCATTAACCTGAAATCAACTTTATCCTGTGAATACTGGAATGTAGATTGCTGAACCTACAGTGTGTGATATCAAGCTCTGATTTACAGTCGTACCATGTTTCTTTTACACTGTGTTGTAGTGCTGTGGAGTTGAATGATAAAATGTGCCAATTTCCCATCGTTTGTTGCACTTAGTATGTTTGCTCAGTGTTCAGAAAATACCAGATGGTCGTCCTTGGCCAAATGGAGTCATTTCACTGGATGAATCTGAGGTCTTGAATAACTGGTTTATTTAGTTTACAAGCATCAACACAAACAAATGCCTTCTTTAGCATACTGTGAGCAACATTTTGTCCTGTCCATACTTCACAGTCCACACATTTGGACAGCTTGGACATAATAAAGAGTGCTGCAAAGGGATTTTTGCAAGAGTTGAACCACCAGTCTGTGCTGCTCACTTTAAAACAGAGGTTTGGGCTGATCAGAGCAAGTGTAATAGGATGAAAACTTCAGCCATCACATGCAATAAAGTGATTACATTTGTACTTTGTTAAATAACATGCACCTTCTGCACCTTAAATCCTCATGCAGTAAGTCTTTGCCTCATTCTTACAGTTTGTTGTTCTGATTTCTTTTTCATACCTGATGTGAGTATTTTATGTCATTTAATAGTATTTGTCAGAGTGTAAACTATATTTTAACAGCAGATCAGTATTTTTGGAATAAGATATGACCTTCAGTTACTGCAATATCGCTACACTTAAAAGGTCAGCTGTCAACTACCAAATCAGTACAATTTTAAAGGTCCCACACTGTTAAAAGCCATCTTTATTGGGTTTTGTGGTTTACATAAACACTGTGATATAACATACAAGGTGTGAAAATATAGACTTAATCATCCCTACCAGTCCTGAAATCCACACCAGAAGATGGACAACAGAAAAAAAGCTGTTTTGGATACTTGTGATTTGTGACATCACAAATCATAGCCTTTTACAGTCCAGATAAAATGCATTCATCCCTCCCTCATCAGCCAATATTCTAAATTCAAAATATGTAATTGCTACTAGCCTGGATTCTCAAATTCTAGTTTCTTAAATAGAATATTTCTGGCCTTTCCCCTCCTTACCAGTGAACTAAACAAAACAATTAAAGGTGTCATCTTCTACTCTGATCAATATTTTCCACCATTTCTACTAGACTAAACACATTAATTGAGGAAATAACGGACCTTTTGTTAAACCCCTCCCTAAACCAGTTTTAGTTTTTGACACATTAAAAATCAATTAAAAACAATTGCTAATTGTAGCTCTATATAGCCTATGGCATATGAAAAAAATATTTATTATATAATACTAGCAGACCATTTCAGTGTTACTAGAGTTTTGGCTTATATAGTATAAGGTATAGCTGCACATCTGGTCAAACTTTGACTGTAATCATAATATCAACCTCCATAGTTAAATTATAACCAGAGTCAGGTGGGTATCCACCCCCCTTAATGTTTGTAAAATGTGAAATTTGTCCCCCACCCCCTATAAAACACTCTAGATGATATGCAGCTTTTTGGTCTCCAGCTTTTGTTTGTTGTTGGGATAAAGTTCAGTGTCTTGATTATTTTGTTAATTTATGTTTATTTTTAAAAGATTTGGTTAATTTTGATTTTACACTTAATTTGTTAATGTTGGTGTACTGTTGCTAGAGTGACTGCTTTAGTCATTTTAAGTGCATTTTGTTGCTTATTTCATTCACTTTTTTTATTTTAGTCATTTTCTTTATTATTTTGGTCATTTTTCTTGATTATTTGATATATTTTTGCTAATTTCTGGTTTTTCCTTGTTATTTTGTTTAATTTTTCTAATTTATTTTGCTCAGTTTTACAGATTTTCTTGATTATTTTGCACTTTCATTGATAACCAGTCAAGCTGACATAAATTGCAATTGCATTATGTCACACAAAAATGACTTTCACACCAAATTATGCAGCCCTTATGCCAATAGGTGTGTGAGGTAAGGAGTAGAAAAATGTTTTTGATCATTTGATGCATCATTTACTAATTTAAAGGTCCCATACTGCCACATACAAGTTTGAGGCAAAAATGAACAACATAATCCAGAAAATAAATGAAATATTATGAAAATTGACAAAAATATGCAAAATGTCTAAAATTGTACATTAACCAAATGAAAAATAAGCACATATGAACCAAATTAACAACAGAATGAACAAAAAAAAACAAGAAATGACAGAAAAATCAACAAAACAAATGAACAAAATAATAAACCAAAACGCTCACAAAATTGAGCAAAATATTTTTAAAAACATGAAAAATAATCTGGAAAATGAAAAAAAAATCACAAAAAACATAAAATCAGACAAAAATTTAAAAATCAACAAAAAAGTTAAATCAGCCAATTTATGTCATGTGATTTATACAGGGTTCAGACATTATTACGGCTCTGGACACATATTTCGTTGTCTTCCTTCCCGAAACAGGGCTGTCTGTGTTGTGACGGTTGCAGATCCCTGGTGTAGATGTGCACGCGGTGGATGCTGCCTCGGAACAAAAGTTTTGGTTGTGGGCGCGTGGAGTGACGTCACGGCTGTGGAGTCGCTCGGACTCAAAGGGAGCAGAGTGTCTTCAATCTGCGTCCAGACACCATCACGTTCGGTCACACGCACACACACCCGGTCTTTCAACAGTCAGCGAAAACTGGACACAAAATTAATACAGTGATACCATTTTGTGTTAGGAAGGGATATTGACGCTTTTGACGGTAAGGCAAGTTTTAATCTTCCTGAGTTTGTGTCATTAGCCAGCTAAGTGTCGCCGTACATTAAGTGCTCTGTGTGTTTGACACTTCATTCTGCCATCGGGCTAACAGCTAAGCTAGCTCAGCAGTATTTCTATAGCATCCTTCACACTTGGCTCTGAGGCTTCTCCGTGATTTAACACTGAGAAGAAAAAGTTAAAGTCCAAGTAGATATGGTATTCTGGGATGCTACTCGTATAAACTTTTTTCAGAACACAACTCTGAAAGTGTAACTCAGTCGGAAAAATAATGTTCTGTTACAGAGTTGAGCAACTACCATTAACATGACTCCGGGTCCTTGGCACGGACAGTCTGTCATTACCTTCAGTGGGGCTTGTCTTTGTTACCAGCTGATTCACACTGCAGATATCATCCTTATTATCGAAAAACATCTATGAACCAAGGGTAAAAATGGAAATTAACTAGCCACTCAAGTTACTTTGTCAGACTTTTTCCCTTTTGTAGTACATTTCATCTACTCGAGTAAAAGTATTCTGTAGATCTTATGTCAAGCTTCATGTAACAACAAGACACGGAATTACCCAACATTTAAGGAAGATAATTTCTTATGTTTCACCTTCTTTGTCTTTTTTAACACTGTATTATGATTCAGTGGCATCAGTAAGCCTGGCAGCCGCTGGTCCTGTCTCCCCGTCTGTTTTCCCTTTTTGTTCTTTCTCTTAAAGGAGAGCGCAGCTAATGCTGCAGCTGTGGACTGGGCTGAAATTTACCCTTTGAGATTATGACAATACCCTCCATTTTTCTGCTTTCATATTAACAACAAGGCATTCGCCATCTTGGGGAATTTAAATTAGCACTGTCTGTTAAACAGTGTTTGTTTATGATGAACTTTAAGGGAGAGATACGACCTTGATTTCTGTTTAAATACTATTTTATGGCACAGGTGTGTTGTGGAGTTAAATTAAGTTTGATTTAATCCCAGGGAGATCTCATATTGATTATGTATGTTATTGAATTGCAATGAAATGTGTTGAATAAACTGGATTAGCCCTGTGAATTAAGTTTCTAATCATGCAGTGGTTGTCAAAATCTGGGCAAGTAGGTTTTGCATCCGTAGAAGAAATCAGGGCATTGTCCTGATTTATCTCCCCTGCAGTGTGATTTCATGTACTAAATTAAAAATCAAATTGACAGTTGATTTGAATGACATACAGCCCTGAAGTACACACCACGGTAGTATTTATGTCTTACTGAAACACAAGCAGTATTTCCTGTCATGCGGATTTCCAATTACATGGTTATCTCTGTTTAGTAGTTTGTTTGTAGTGTACAAAGCATTTAGGTTGTTTGCCATGTTTCTTCTTGTTTGTTTACTCCACAACAGATCTGATTTCACTTTAATTTAACTGATACTAATGAAGTAGCATGTGTCCTTTGCATGCACAGTCTCAGTAAAAAGTAGTAAACATTATTTCTTAGTCCATCATTTAAATGGCTTCAGTAGCCATGGCAGTGAGATAAATCAGATCACAGCCTTGATGTGTTATGCATGCATCCAGTAACTGCCAATGAATCAAAACACAGGTAGAAGGTCACTAAATTTGCCTCATATTTATTCACAGCACATGCCCTTGAAAACCTCGGTGGAGAGAACAGCGTTGAAGCAGTGAATACTGCACTTTTAATGTGAGCATTTAATGCTGAGAAATCAAGAGTCAGTAACTTGTCTATTGAATGTTAAAATGATGCACAATGTTGTCCTTCCAGACAGTGTGAATCATGGCTGCTTTTAAATGTTAGTAATACTCTGTTTATTCTTTGTCACATCAGTTGGATACATGACTTGTTAAAGTTTCTTACTTATTTTTTTTTAAAATGAGATGATATTTATTAATGTGCACATTTTTGTCCATTTTTTGATTATTCGAAATTACATCCCAAACAAAAATAAATACATTTTCATTCCTCATCTAATAGTCTTTAACATTTATACAGTAGAATAGATAAAAATAAAGATTCATTCTCAGTTAAAAATGAAGATTTTATGCAATTTCATTAATTGAGTTCCAAGAAGATCCCAAAATGTATGTTTTTTGGTGGGAGTTGAAAAAGGAACTACTGGTGTAAGAGAATATGACTGAGTTCCTTTTGTGTTCATAGGGCCATATTCAAAACACCTTTTTAAATCTTGTGGCCTTTAGAAATGGCCACAAAAGAAATTTGGGGCCAGTAATAATTGTGTTTTCAGCCATTTTGCCTCTCTCTCCCCTATTCTTACCCTTTCTACAAGTTTGCACTCATTAATCAGAGATGCTGGACGCCTGCTGAGGGCTGAGCAGGTTCATCAATTTGGCAGCGTGCTTGTTGTAAGGAAAAGTGCAGAAGCTCTTAACACAGGAGCATAAATAAATCTATAGTCTTTATATGCAAGCCCTCAAGGTTAATACTGCATAATTCAGCGTACCCTCTTTGTCTGCTGTGATTGATGTTTTTAAACATGTAAAGCTTGACGGGAGTCCCCTTTTGTAGGTCACTGTTGACACTTTATGATTGGGTGAGCTTTGGGGGAGCAGCACAAGGGAGGTGGGTTATTAGGAATGTCGGGGAGATTACTCATTTTCACTCATCTTTGTGGTCTATTTTCTCCCCGCCTGGAGATGCTTGTCATAGTACTTTATTTGAACTGATGATGTTCCCGAGATTGAATTTTCCCTGCTATGCTAATGGGGCTGATATTTAAAATGCTACTGCTGTGCGTTATTTGCTTGGCTTTTTAATACTTGTCTGCACCCTTTGTAGCAGAAATGGATGAATTTACTCAACTTTTATAATTATGACTTTTTAGGGGGAGGATAGACATTCATGTCCAGTTGCTGATGTAAACTCCACCACTCCAGCAGAGTCCTTTTATTGATCCCAATGCATTTAAAATCTGGTCACTGCTGCCACCAGTGCTTCCCAATTAAGCTGGGTCAGGCAGCCTGTGACTGCTGCAGCCACATTTTAAATTATTTTGTTTTTTTTAACACTGTCTGGCTTAAAGAGACTGAGAAAAGGGACTGTATTTCTAAAACTGTCTGGATCAGCAAGGACAAAAGATTTAATCTAAGGTTAAGTGAAAATAATTGTCTAAACTCATCAGTATATTTGCATCTTCAGTCACAGTTTTATGAAGTTACAAAATGACAATGATTTGATATCTATCGACACACCTTTGTTTGCAGTTGGTCACCATAACCTATATAAATCTTATGTATGACGTATCTCACAAGAGTACTATCAGGATTTTTATGGAAATTATATTGCTTTGGCATAGCACCCATGCCATTTCTAGTGCCAGTGAAGTCAAATTATCATAAATTCAATGGTAAAAGCATCAAAAGTACATGTAAATAAATAAATTATAAATTTATCTGGTGTAACTTTTCCATTTTTTGTATATAGGTATGGAAACTATAGTAATAACTGTGAGTGATGTGAAACTATATTTTTATTGAACAGTTTAACATTTTGTTGAGAGGACCCACAAACCTCCCAGCTGTGTGTGTCTCAGTCTTCCATTATTTTAAGCTTTAATAATTTTTTAAAAAGGTGAGAATGTATACAGTACAGTCAAATAACACAAATTTGCTGGGTTTGTGCTCCAAATCAGTACAACACATGTAATAGGAAATAGTCTGACAAATGTTTGTTGTGCTAGGCTTTGACTGGCAAGCCTTCTGACTGTTCCACTCCCTTGTGGAGTTGGAAAGAGGTGTGGTTTTGTAGCTTCTATATATTAATTTTTTCTTGACAAACAGCTTGACTGACTGAAAATATTCAGACTGTGAAAAAAAACAAGGAATTATGTAGCAAACAAAAAATCTGTTAAAACATCAGAACATGTTTTATATTGTCCAAATTAACTTTGAGTCAACAGCCTTATTAGTACCACTACAACTATTGTACAAATCCATATTATGGCAAGAAGCACTCAAGAAGTCAAGAAATGAAGGTCAGTCAGTCCGAAAAATCAAAACTGGCTCTGATCAGTTTCTGAAACTGGTAATTCAATAGAGCGATCCTCTGCAGCAAGACCCCAAAATGGCTTCTTGCAAGAGACACGCTTACGATGCAGAGTTCAAACTCAATGCTATCAGTCACACAGTTGAACACGGAAATAGAGCAGCAGCGAGAGAATTCAATGTTAACGAATCAATGGTGCGGAAGTGGAGGAAGCTCAAAGACGACCTGTGGATAAAACGGGAGCACGTACGGTGAATATTCGCACCACCGGGAATGAGAAGGCGTCTCTCACCGTTGTACTCGCCTGCCGGGCTAATGGCCAGAAACTTCCGCCGATGGTTATTTTTAAGA
>JAQQAE010012340.1:0-13209 GCA_029823295.1 Pseudamia nigra | reverse complement strand
TAGCCAATCAGAGGCCTGCAGTCTGTGTACGTCACGTTTTCTACTCAACTCAGCTCGCTTGGAACCCCGGCCGAGCAGGTACTAAAAAAGTACCTGCTACCAGGTACCAGGTACTAATGGAAATGCTCCCAAAGCGAGTCGAGCGATAAAGAAACAATTATTTCACATAAGAGTCGAGCGAGTCGAGCCGAGTAGGTACTAGTGGAAAAGCGGCATACAACCTACAGTACGTCACTAAAAAAATATGTTATACCCACTCATTTATTTTTTGGCATGACAATCTTTTATGGTGCCTTCCATGTACCTCGGAACCTGGAGGTCGGAACTGGAAGTCACATAAACTCTGAGGTGATCGCATTCCAGCTGCAAAGTTGGAAAAACATGGATGCGTACTGGAAAGCCAGCTCTTTCAGTGCATAGACAATTTCCAAACACATGTCTTCTCTGTATAATTACATCTGTAGGTAACATTTTGCACATACAAACAGCATAGTAACATGGAATGAATAAAAAATGAACAGTATTATATGTAATGTATGACTGATGAATATGAAGCAAATACAACAAAAATTAGCGACGTTCATTCAGTTGTTTCAAGTGGCAGCCATATTGAATTGTAAAGTCGGAGTTGGTGGGGTTGCTCCGATTTTCCGAGTTGGAATCCCAACTTGAAGGACGATCCAGATGAAATGTCCGATTAGGAACTTGGAAATTCTGACTTCCGAGAACAACTGTAACACACACCAGTAATACTGACTGATACTGGTTAGTGTTTAATCTCTGTGCTGGATGTAACTGCAGCTTTTAAACCCTAACCACACTGTTCTGATTGAGAGACACTGGAAGAATCTGTGGTCTGTGGCAGGTCTGAAGTGGTTTTGTTCGTATTTGAGGAAGTGCATAGTGGAGTCCCTCAGGGGTCGATACTGGGACCGATCTTATTTTCACTACTCTCTTACTTGGCAGAGAGAGACAAGAAATTGCATTCCACTTACACTGATGACACACAGCTGCATCTCCAGTAAAACCTACTGAGAATACAAACCTCTGTAGTACGTGTCTAACAGATGTTAAAAACGGATGCAATTTTTCAAAAAATGAAAGTTGGATCAACCTGAGATCTTTATCACTGGTGTTGACAATCTGCATCCTATACAGTCAATATGAGCTCTTATCAGATCAATTCAAAACTATTCGCATGAGTTTCAGGAAACAGTGGTGCCAAATACAACACACAACCTGTTGAACTAAACATCAGAAATTGTTGTCATCTGACAAATACCGGAAGGATGCACTGTACTTCACTCTTATTGTTGAGTCTCAAACAGCTCTGTACCAAGTTTCATTCACCCGTTGTTTTCATGTTTTGCATTGTATTCCTTTTTTGTCTTATACGTAGCCTGTTTGTTCATAATGTTGTATTTCGTTGTTTATTTTCATGTGTTTGTGTGTTTGCAGGAAGGCTGGTTTTGGAGAATAAAGTTAACTATTTTCACATCAAAGCAAATTTCTTCACTATGTATTTTCCAATTGTTTGCACGATGAAAACCTAAAATATATGTGTTTTATATTTTTGTTAACCCTTTTGTTTGTCAGGAATATATCACCATCTGTGCATTTGCACCTCATTCCGTTTGTTTTCTAGCATTTTCTGCTTCCATCAAATATACATTTCACGGCAGCTGCATTGAATTAAAACCCAAACTAACCATTTGCGAGCTTATCCTCTAATTTAATAAAAATCATTAAACCACAAATTCAAGGCTTATAAGAATGAACATTTTGACTAGTTCTGCCAATTCTCACAGGGACGTGGGGCCCCATCAGTAACGTGTCCTTGCCAGCCCACTTTTCCCTTTATACCCTGTTTAAATCAGCAGACCCCCATCCCCCTATGTACATTTTTTTTTCTTTTTTTATGTTTTTGTCTGAGATTCTGGAGCTCCTCAGCAAGCGAGGGTTACTGCTTGCTGCTGAGCTGACAAAATAAAATGAAATGAGCTGAATGAATGAAAAGCTGACAAAATCTAGTTGAGTGAGGATGTAGGACATTTCTTCTTCTCCTTTCGGCTGCTCCCCTCAGGGGTCGCCACAGCGAAATACCAATGATTCGCATGTTTGATCTGGCATAGGTTATTTTTACGTCGGATGCCCTTCCTGACACAACCCTCACAACAAGGGACGCTAATGCATATGTATTGAAAGATTATAACACAAGTGTCTTTTGATGGAAGGGATTCTTTATTGATCCTGTGAAGCAAATCTATAAAGTATGGCTGTTTCCTGTCTCAGTTACAATCAATAAATCTTCACCACAACAGTCTGGTCCTAACAAATGAAAATGAAACTGGTTTACACTCAGTCACTTCTGTATTAACAGCGACGGTGGGAAGAGTAAACAGAAACAGTCAAAGTAAAAAAGTGAAAGTATAATTATATAATTATAATTATAAGTCATTTGAACATTTTGTGTAACATTTCAGTAACAATACCATAAAGTGGACTTTTTACTCATGTTTCTGCTTATTGTGTTAGTTTTTTTCCTCAATTGTATTGGTTGTTGCTCATTTTGTTAATTTTCCTGATTATATTAACCATTTTTGCTCCTTTAGTTCATCACAGTCATTTTGTTACTTATTCTGTTCATTTTTTGAGCTTATTTGCTCATTTTTTCATTTTTCTGAATTTATTTGGTTGGTTTTGTTCATTATGTTTTATTGTGTTGCTTTGCTTGCTTGTTTTGTTAATGTACTTCATTATTTTTGTTTATTTTGGCTCATTTTGTGGCTTTGTTAGTTTGGACTGTTGATGACTCCTACAAACTGAGCTCTGGCCAAATGTAACACCGTACAAGTGCATTTTTTTAAAATCACAGATCACTCCTGATTAAAAGGCATACGCAAATGTATTTTTCCCAGTCCTGATTCCTTATCATTTTGTTCATTTGTCAAACTAAAATGTTTCAAATCATTAAAGAATTTATAACAGTAGACAAAGATAATTTGAGTAAATACACAAGGCAGTTTTAAAATTATTTTTAGATGATTTTCGATGATTTCATTTATTACAGGGAAAATGCATCCAAACGTACCTGGCTGGTCCCATGTGAAGTATTTGCCCGCTCCTTGTTAAATCATGAATTAACCACACGGTTAGCCACATTTTTGGAAATCTGAGTTCAATTTCACTAGCCACACACAAACCTGATTACTGCCAGTACTGATGAATCAAGAAACCACTTAATACAGAACCCATCTGACAAAGTGAAGTGGGCGAAAAGATCTCAAAAACAACACATCAGGCTATGAACTAAAGGAATTCATGAACAAATGAGAAACAAAGTCACTGAGTGTTACAAAGGCATTTCTAAGGCATTGAGACTCCAATGACCCACACAGAGAGCCATTATCCACAAATGGAGAAAACCTGGAACAGTGATTAACCTTCCAGCCTACAAAAATTACTCCTACAGGAGGTTACAAAAGAATTCTGAACATTTGAAGACCAGCAGGCCTCACTTGCCTCAGTTAAGGTCCTAAAGGTGTTCATTATTCCACAATATGATGAAAAATGTCATACTGCCGACTGAAGGCTCGTCTCACATTTGCCAAAAACATCTCGACTTTTGTAAAAACATAGTGTGGACTAAGGAGACAAAAAGTTGAAATGTCTCAAAGGCATGCATCCTTTTACATCTGGTGTAAAACTAACAGCATTTTATAAAAGAACATCATGCCAGCAGTTAAATATGGCAGTGGTATGTGATGGTCTGGGATTGTTTTGCTGCTTCAGGACTTGACAGACTTGCTGAAATGGATGAAACCATGAATTGTGCTCTCTAACAGAAAATCCTGAAGTAGAACGTCTGGTCATCAGCTCATGACTTGAAGCTCAAGCGCACATGGGTTCAGGACAGTGACCTGAATCACATCAGCAAGTCAGGTTTTGAAGTGCATAGTAAGTCAATGTGGACCTTAAACAGGCCAATCATGCTCAAAAACCTGCAGTGTGGCTGAATTAAGACAATTCTACAAAGTGGAGTGGGACAAATTCCCTCCACAGAGATGTGAAAGACTCATTTCCAGTTATCTCAAACACTCAATTGCAACACAACCAGTTATCAGGTTTAAGGGGCAAATTCTTTTCACATGGGACCAGGTATGTTTGAATACCTTTTTTCCCTTAATAAATTAAAATATTGTTTAAATTCAGCATTTTGTAATTATGTGGGTTACATTAAACTGAAACATGAACCCTTTCATGGATGAATTATTACACAAACTGGGCACATAACAGTTTTCATTTTGAGCAAGATAGTGGTTGAAAATTGTTAAATGATGTCCATCAGAATGTTAGTTCAGTGAAATACAATCATAATTATGCTTTAGTTATTATTTGATATTGTATTAAAGCAAAATTATGAATCAATCATGCACATTGAATAGAATTTTTGTAATATAGTGGTTTATACAAGGCAAAACAGTGCTTGTTATTGCAAATACTGTGGCTTTAATCTGTGTGAATAACTATACAAAGTGTAGTAAGTCTTGAGGTTTCAGCCTTGAATTGTGAAGCACTTAGAGATAATCTTGGATTATGATTGGCGCTATAGAAATACAACTGAACTGAACTGAATAGTAACTCAGTAAAGAAATGAAATGGTGAACCATTCCTTGAGAGTATAGTTTTTTCTTGTTTTGGTTCATTTTTAAGCATTTTCTTGAGTGTTTGATCATATTTTTAATATTTCTTTTTTTTTGCCTCTAATTTGGTTACCGGTACTTTACTTGATGATTGTGGTTAATTTTTCTTCAGTTTTGTTCCCTTCCCAGCAAGTTCTTGACCATTTTGCTCATTTTTTTCTTATTTTGTTCATTTTTCTTCTCTTTGCCTGTAATTTGGCTCATTTTCTTTAATGGTTTATTAATTTTTCTTCAGATTTTGTTCACTTTTTTTCCTTTTCTGCACTACTCACTGACGTATTGCATTTTGCTTTGCTTTTTGCCTTTATTTTTGTAGTAACTGTAAATTTAATGCCATCTTGTTTGTAGGGCAGCGTAGTGGACACAAGGGTTAAAGTGTGACAAATATAAAGAAATCAGGGAGGGGGCAAATACTTTTTCATGGCACTGCAGAAACAAAATGTGTGCTAGGCCTTGTGTCTGGAGTTCACATTTTTTCTCATTAAGTAAAAATGTTGTAAAAAAAATAGTTAGGAGCAAAGTGATATCCAGTCAGTCTGATGTAATCTCGTGTTACTGCTTCAATAATGTTTCCCTTCTCAGAGACCGCTCTCTGTCAAATCATTTAAACTGAGACTCTGTTTAGAAACACTCCAGGATCTAGATTAGTGTTTTCATTGAGACTGTTATCATGCCAGACTACTGTAATCCTCAGGTTTCTCCGTACCTTTCTGTTGCCAGGAGCAGACAGGTCTCCATTACTTTGCCTGAACTTCTCCTGCAGTGTCTCAGCCAGCTGGCACAACAGGGACCCATTGTCTAAGCGATCCATGAAGCTCTCAGCGGTGATTTCCAGACCTGACCAGGGGACACATAAAGAAAGCAGAGAATCCAGCACAATAAATTCATCATAAAAAGGCAAATTGTAAAAATATATGCGGTATAATGAAGTACAATTCAATCTCCAGTGCCGCTCTTGAAGCTGAACCCGATGTAATGTTATTGATTTTTGGGAACTGCTTGTGTGAGCTTGGCTTCTGCAGCAGCTAAATGTTCAAATGTTACCGCACATGATTTGGGGGAGACTGAAGGGGGGGCGGCTTTTCTGGTAGTGCAGCATGGGGTGCCACAGTAATGTCTCATTATCCTGCAGAGATAGATCGGTGATCATCAACATGTGGTGTCCAGTTGACTGACTTCCAGAGGACCATTCTTTGGTAGTTAGATCATTGTGAAATAGGAGGTGGTGGCAGGGTGGGGGGTGGGTTGTCTGTGGAAAGAAACCGAAGAGATTTTTTTTTAATCCCCTTTCTGTTTCTTATGGGAGGAGGGGTCTGAGGGTTTGACGTTTAATGAGTTCCAAATGTTGTAATTGAGCCCAGAAAATAGAGATTGAAATCTTGAGAAATACTCAGCGAGCTCCCGTCTTCGGCTCGTCGACTCTCTCGCTCCTCACCGTCTGAGGGAAATAGATTTCAAAGAGAACGTGGAGACATATTTAAACTCAGACAGTCAGCTCTATGTATGACTTTGGTCCTCCAGCCAAGTCACAGAAGCAGTGTGAGTCAGTGGTGTAAGTAGGCAACTCAACCAATGGACTCCTCCTCATCCTTATTCCTCATCACCCCTCCCACTTATAAATGCAGGATTGCAGGGTTTGGGGGGAAAACTGGGGGGCATTTTTAGTCAAACATCTTCAGATTCTACTTGAAATTTTGAACATTAGATGCTTAATTTTCTGTGTTTTGGTGAATTGTTAGTGCAGTAGTTTGTACCTATGTTGTATAAAGCAATGATAGCAACAAAAAACAAAGAAATATGAAGAAAATGAACAAAATCACCAGCAAAATGTGCAAAAAGACACAGTAAGTCAACAAAATAAACAAAAAATAACTGAGGACACTAATTGTTGGAAGCTTTGAATTCTATCCCATTCTTTCTTGATGTACAACTTCAGTTGCTCAACAGTCCAGGGTCTCTATTGTCGTATTTTTTGCTTCACAATGTGCCACACATTTTCAGTGGGAGACAAGTGTGACTGCAGGCAGGCCAGTCTAGTACCCCCACTCTTTTACTACGAAGCCACGCTGTTGAAACATATGTCTTGCTGAAATAAGCAGGGACGTCCACAAAAAAGCTTGAAGTGTTCCTAAGCCCACGTGTTAAAATTCTTTATAGAATGATATTGGTTATTAATGCAGTGCCGCCTGAGGCATTGAAGACCACTGGCTTTCAGTCTTTTCAGGCTTTCTGTTTACTTGCAGAAATTTCTCTAGATTCTCGGAGCCTTTTGATGATATTCTGGACTATAGATGATGAAATCCCTAAAGTCCTTATAATTGTATGTTAAGAAACATACTACTCTTCACACAGTTGTTCACAAAGTGGTGAACCTCACTCCATCCTTGCTTGTAAACGACTGAGCCTTTCAGTGATTGTCCTTTTATAGCCTATTATGCCACTCACGTGTTTCCAAATAACCCATTGGAATGTTCCAAACAGGTGTTTTTTGAGCATTTTTCAACTTTCCCAGTCTTTTGTTGCCCCTATCGCTGCTCTTCTGGAACATGTTGCTGCATCAAATTCAAAATGAGTGAATATTTGCAAAAAAAAAACAATAGTTTATTAGTTTGAACCTTACGTCAATATGAACTGTGAGGATATCAGTGAGGATATCCTCTCTTATATTGTAAGGACACTAAACAATGTAGATTTCATGTATTTTTGATAAAACCGGAAAATGGCAACCAAGCACATATCCATGTTTAACCAGTAACTGTGCTGATGCCAGTTCCTCTGCAGCCTTTAAATGGTTGATCCATGACCACAGCAGACCACACATATCCTGCACAGCAAGTTCGGAGGAGACTAGATGTCCAGAGATAACGACGAGGACAGAAAACATTTAAGTTGTTCTCAGAGACAGGAGTCAGTTTTAGCAATTTAATTGGCTTCCAGTGGATTTGAGGGATGTAAACAGTCTGCAGGAGATCTAGAGTAAAGCCAGTAATTACATAAACAGTCATCATTATATTAAATGCAGCTTTGTGTAAAGTAAAACCCCAAATTATAAAATGCATCACAAGATCGGCCTCTTCCCTATGTTTAAATACTGTGTTCATTGTCTTTTTGAGAGTGAACAAATGCTTACATTGTTGCAAATTCTGGTGGAAAAATTGAATAAATTTGAGTTTCGCACACAATTCTGTTTTTGTTTGGTCAGAGCTGAACTTGACATTTAATGGATAAGCACTAGAAATGTGTCTAGATCGCATAATACTAAAAAATAACCCATCTTTATCCTCAAACCCCATGTTAACTGTATCATCTGTGCACCTAAATAATGCATTTCTTCATTGCATTAACCTCATTCAACCAGATTCACAAAGTGCTTCTGCATTTGTGTACAGAGTGATTTATTGTACATCAGCCTTGCAAACTCCTCTGCTGATGCTCCTTCTGTTCTTCACTACCAGCTGTGCATTATTCTGGAACTGTTAATGACGCCCATTCTTTAATTAAGGTAGATCTATGTGAGAGTATGTGAAGATGGCAACTGGTTCAAAAAAATGGAGTGACTTTAAAATAGTTTTTAATGAGATTCACATTGATTCTAATCCCCTGAACATCAGCTCACCTAATGTTGAAGATAAGCACTTTTTAAAGGCACTATTTTTAGGACAGTGCTTTGTACAGTATATAAAAACTTGCTTTTTTGCACTTTTGCTGCTGTAAGTCCTTATGATGAAAAAAAAAACACACACACAAGAAAGTGTCGATGTATATTTATTCTTACAAGAATATATGTACTGTATCTCTCCAACTATTGCTGCAAAAGTTAAGAGTACATTCCCAGTGCCAACCCTGGTGCTTAATTAAGATTTACTTCTCAGATTTGATTTTGTTGATTTTGTTTAACTGTTCACATTATGTTCTTGAATGTGACTAATATCAGCCCCTGTTGTGAACTGGTCTCAGTCCTGAACTGATCCACTTGCACAAAAGCAGTGATGTACGAGGTGTTCAGATTGTTTCCTTCAGTAAAGATGCCATGACACATTATGAAAATACTCCAAGACATATAGTCCAAACCTAATAAAAAGAAGCATAATCATGTACATATTGTAAAATGGTCCCTGTCAGTGTTCTCCTGTTACAGTACTGTATATGGAGTATGTGAATGACAATGTCAGTGCAGAGCTGTCAAAAATCTCAGTCATGGGTGATATAAAAAAAACATGAAGTCAGATGTGTTATACAACGGTGCGTAGAATCCAGATTAAAATGTACAGCGAAAAGCCAAAAACAACAGATGTCAAAAAATCCTGACTTAAAAAACTTTGTGTGTGGACACCTGGGAGGTTGGGGCGGGGCGATGGATATCGTTAGCCTTATAATATAATTGCCTAAGTCATATTTTGGTCAAATTGTGATATGTACCTAACTCTACTCTCCTGACACTGCTTATTCACTGTGCCTTATTGGTTGTATCCTCAGCCAGTCAGAGTGCTTGTTACATTCCACAATCACTATCTGCCTAAGTCATCTATTTCACTTTTATTTGGCATTTATTTTATTTTTTTTCTGAAAACCTTATAATATGACTTAGGCCATGAAGCAGTGGCTCTAACAAAGCGTACAGTCAGACAGATATTCACACATTTGACCAACAGCAATCAGTAGCTCATGAATGGCAAGTTGTTCAGAGACGAATGATACTTTCGTCTGATCATAGTAAGGTGTAACAAGCTACAACCGGAGTTTCACTGAAATCCTTCAAGTGGCATGAATTACATTGATTTCTGTGAGACTGAGGGAAGGACAAGTGTGGGGACCGTCTACAAAGTGCAACAACAAAAACAGATTCCAGATAAGAATGAAGCATTGTATGGACACGAGAATCACTAAATATTCTAATTGGCTCCTCATAGTGACACTACAACCGTTAGTTTAGGAAATAAAAGAAAAAAAGAGCAGAGCTAATAACACAAATTGTTGCACTTTGTAGAAGAAACAAGAAGACACACTTGTCTTCTTGTTTGTAGATTCCATTCTTTGCATAAAAATCATTGTACAGAACTTTTCAGCCTTGTTTGTGTGTAAACAAGCTTTTAAATGAGGCCTTAGGACTGTTCCTGATTCAGGACCATGTGTGGAAGTGGCCCAGATCAGACCCGACAAAATCGGGTTCAGTGTGACTTGAGCCATTTACACTGTCATAAAAACGACTTCAGCAAGTCACAAGTGTACAAGTGTCATACTTGTAACATTGTTCATTGCAGCGTGAACACAGCCTTCACATGTCAAGGTTTGGGACAGATTTTGAGTATTTCATACCAAGCATATTGGAGAGCCACAGGGCTAGGTCCTCTTTCATGGGCAGCAGGCTGGCCTCATGTCGACTGGTCAGCCACTGGTGGTACTGCTGCATGTCCGTCAGGCCAGGGCCGCTGTGCTGTTTGGGGCTCAGCGAGCTGCACATGGTTCCCTGCTGATGGGCTGAGGAGGACGAGAAGGAAGACAAAATGTTAACCCCACATGTGGTACTGTATTATGACATCTGTGGAAGGATTATTGCATGCGTATGTGTACTTCTGGTGTCCACAATACGAAGAACATCTGTAATTATGACCATACTGACACTAATTAATCTGAGGTTAGGGAAACTAACTGAGACTTTATCTGATTGGCCAAAATATGCAAATGCATGCACAGTCCATGTATCCAGGGTTCATGCTGACCGATGTGTTGTGTGTGTTGTTAAGTGTTGGCATGCCCAGTATGAAATCTACAGTATATGAATCTGGAATTGGGACAGTAAAGTATCCTACTACAAAACAGCACCATGTCGTTGTGAGATTTGATAATTAGGACCATAATTCTTCAGTATCGTACAAAAGGATATAATGACTCTCAATGTTTCTGTCATAAAACTGTCACATATAACTTCTTTTTAACAAACATTTGACTCAGCCACAAGGGCAGCGTCTAATCCAGTGAAAATCAATCCAACGCAGTCAACACTGCAGCCGTCCTTTACAATACAGTCTGATGAAGAGGCTGCGTTTGACATCAATATTCAGAGCAATATTTGACAGCTTGTAAAGTGAAGTCACTGAGTAAATGAGACGTGTCTCGCACACTTTTCCAATATGGTGCTACACCAGCCGTTCCCTGTATAAACCATTAAATGAAAAATCTTTCACATTTCACTCCGGTGTCACTCCATTAATGGATTCGCTGCTGAGACGAGGGAGTAATTGGCCAAACTACTTGGCAACAGATGTAAGACCTGCATCAACAAGTCTGCAGTTATTATTCACAGTGTAAAAACTCAATTGGTTTGATTATTTCCTGCAGTGTAAACTGACATGAGAGGACTGTAAGTGATGGACGTGTAAGGAGACAGTCTTACACAGATGGATTTAAAAGGAGGTGAGGAGGTTTGGTCAATACATTATTCTTCTACAGGCTGTTGGATTACAGTAACCGAATAACAGAATATACTGTATATATATATACTGTCTTACATTAAAAATGGTTTAAAATGTACAATATGACAGTGTATGAATGACTTATATCATCCAGTACATGACAGATGACAGACAATGGATTAATTAATATGATTTTTGTTATTAATCAATTATTTGTTCGGGTTATATGAATGAAAAGAAAGTGGGAAAATACAATGCAGAGTGTAACAATCAAATAAAGAAGTAAATAAATCTCAAAATGTTCTGAGTAATTTTTGATGAAACACATAAGTTTATTTGCTGTGCACAAAGTGACTGAGTAAAATGTGTCTTGAATCGGGCCATTTCTGATGTTCAACCTTGATTCAGTTTTTGCAGTATTTTTTAGATCTAAGGGGATTTTGGATCTAAGGTGATGTAAAGTTACAGGCAGACTCCCCCACGTTTGCCAGAATCCATTCATTTGTAATGCTTCAGTGCCAGGCTTTCATCAGTCAAAAGGGGCTGATTTCATGATTTTAGACCATGTTTGATCTTGTCATATGATCAGTTTTTCAGTGACAGTGTAGATAATAACCTTAAATAAATACATGACAGCACTACCATAACTTTTCACTCTGCAAATATTTGTGTGATGATCTGAGTACCAGTGTATATATAATATCTAAGGAGTGTTCAATTACAGTTTTGGATAAATGTTGTGAGGCTAGTGAGTCAATTTTAGTCCATTTAGAGTGATTCTGCAGCATCTGTCTGTAATAAAACTGACTTTTTTAAACGAGACATATTGGACCACAACAAATATAATTCCTACATATCCCTAGAGTAAATTAAATTTCAATTCAAAATACCAGACATCGTTTACTCTACCTTGTCTATTTCCAGCCATGTATCAAACCGACTATTTCAGTGTACGCTGTTTAACATGCAAATGATCTCTTGTTGACCAGATGCATTGAGTATCTACACCACGGAGTCCATCATGTACAGTAGACTGCATGACACATTATCCCAGAATGTCAGGATGGTTTGGGTGGTTCTTGAGGGTCTGGTGAGCCTGTAGGACTGACAGTGAAAACAGTGATAGTGGATTTGTCGCATCACAAATATCCGGAAATCTAAAAGACTTTTTTCTCTTTACAGGGATTAGTTTGATACTTTAACATTATTTTCTGGTGTTTACAATAAGAAAAAACATGAAAACTTATTTTTCACAAGATGTCTCCTTTAAATCAGGTTTAACCTGCAGAGTTTGAATACCATGTTGCTTTTTTTAGTGTTAATAAAATAATGAAAAGACAGTGAAACCATGACGTCTTTAAGCTGCCTATTTCAAAGCTGCCTTTCCTCTCTAAAATTCTGGAGAAAATTGTCTTTGCTCAGATAAATGACTTTCTTAATGATCACAGTATTACAGAGGTCTTTCAGTCTGGCTTTAAAACCCTCCATAGCACAGAGTCTGCGTTGGTGAGGGTCTTTAATGACATCCTTTTGGCCACAGATTCTGGAGACCATGTGATTCTTGTCTTGCTTGACGGGACTGCTGCCTTTGACACAGTGGACCATCGCATTTTATTATCTCGGCTGCAGCACCTAGTGGCATTTGTGGTACTGCGCTAGAGTGGTTTAAGTCTTATCTTTCAAATAGAAGTTTTCCTGTGAAGCTTTCAGGTGCCGAGTCCTCTTCTGCCCCCCCGTCATGTGGGGTTCCGTAGGGTTCAATTTTAGGGCCCCTTTTGTTTACCCTGTATATGCTGCCCTTGGCATCTGTTCTTAGGAAGCATGGTGTGTCTTTTCATATTTATGCTGATGACAGCCAGGTTTATACACCTGTAAATCAGGAAGATGGTTTCTCATTGAAATCCCTCTTTGCTTGTCTTGATGACATCAGGGCTTGGATGGCAATAAACTTCTTGAGTCTCAATGAGAGTAAAACTGAGGTGATGGTGTTTGGTCCCAGTGCATCCTGTGGGACCCCATCTAGTGATTTGGGGCCCTTAGTGCCGTATGTAAAGGAGACTGTTACTAACCTAGGTTTTAAGATGGACAGTGAT
>JAQQAE010012339.1:0-13210 GCA_029823295.1 Pseudamia nigra | reverse complement strand
CTGCTTTGTTTCGGGTTAAAGTTATCTTAGTCAACTTTGTTAGTAAGTCATTTTGTTGTTTTTTTTTGTTTAATACTGTTAATATTTGGCAATTTTTGCTCATTTGATTCCTACTGTCTTGTGACAAATTAGCAGTGCATAATTTAATTGTTCATCAGGTGTGTAGTAAATGTAACTGAGTACAAGTAGAAACTGAGTAGATAGAAAAAGAGCTGGAAGAAGTTCACTTTACTTTTATGTTCCAGCAACTTTGCATTTTATCAACATAAGGAATAAACCTACAATAAACCTACCTCTTTACAATTTGAAGTCATCCATCAACAAAAGTAATAAAGATGTTTTTGAACAAACCACAGAATGAATTTCAACCATGTCGTGTCTTCTCACAGAGCATCCAGGAGTGACATATTGATCGTGAAGGAGGATGCATGCTGACCTTCACGTGTGAGCATTCAGAATGTGATGATTCATCAAATGGACGGACATGTGTAATGTGAAAACGGGACCGGACCTGTCCTAAATGTCAAATAAATATCAATCAGCAACAACTACAGTCTGATGTTTTCTTTTCCCATAGAAATAGAAAACTTTAGAAGTCCAGATACAGTACATAGAGCTCAACTACGCATGTGACTACAATATCACTTCATTAGCAAATACTGTGGTCTTAAAAAAGACACGCTGTGAAAAACGAGGTTTCCTGATGTTGAAATGGGTCTGGTGGCTCTAAAAATAATGCTAAAGTATCAAAATTCTCATACAAAATAAAAACAAAAACACACAGACCCTGTGCAGATAACTGGACCTGAAACGAGCCATTTGACTATCTAGACCAAAACCATCTTACCGTTCTGGGATCACGTGCCAGGGAGCCAACATGATAGACTCCATGGCACAGACCAGGCAACAGGTGTGCAGTAGCAGTTCATTTACATTTAAAGGTGATAGGGATAAGATTAGGCCAGTAGGAAGTAAACACTTACTATTGCCCCACTATAATATTGTACTGGTTGCTGAGGATTTGCATAGGTTCGTTTAGCAGAAGAATATTGGCGACCACGGTGTGGACTTTCAGCTCTTTGAGATTTTTCAGCTCACACCAGTGATCAGAAGCAGAATTGATATTTATTTGGGTCTTGCTCCTTTATGTATTGTGTTGTGTTTGAGAAGATTAGTGAAACTAATTTTTGCTTTCAGACCTGGCCATTTCTATACAGGATTCACTCACAGTGTCTGGTGACCCCTAACGGTGCAGACACGTGACATCAACCTAGTGATGCTCTTACTTGTCGACCATAGTTCCAGTCATCCTACTACTTAAATGTAAATATTATGATTATTGTAGACCCATAATTTATTTTAGCACTATTTTTAATCCTATAGCTTTTTTGATGTTTTTTTTAATATTTGTTTTCCTGAAAATAACTATCCATTTGATGAAGGGCGGAGAGCCCGGAGTATCCGTATGTCATAGAATGAATGAAGCATTCCTATGGTGTCTTGAGTTTAAATTTAAAATGCACATTTTAGGGAAATGTATGTAGGAATTAGAGCTATTACTATTTTTAACCTTGTGGTACTTCCAAAAAAAAAAATAAAATAATGTCACTTACTGTGAGTGAGGAATTGGTTGAAAATGATCCACATCAGGGCATGCCAGTTTAGTAAAATAATCATAATTATGCTTTAGTTACCATTTGATCATGTATAAAAATAAAACTACTGTATGACCCAATCACACAGCTTGCAAAGCATTTTTTTTAATTCTAGTAATATACAAGGCTAAAGACTGCTTGATATTGCAAATATGTGGCTTTAAATTGTGTGAATAACTGTGCCAACTTGCAAGAGCAAAGTGCTTTTTGATGTTTTTGTTGAATTTTTAAAGGTTTTTCATAACTGTTTGGTTTACTTTTACTCATTTTTCCTCTTTTTGCATCGACCTTGGTTGATTTACATGATTATTTTGTTCATTTTCTCCTTTTTTGTTCCTTTCTCAGCAACTCCTTGATTGTCTTACTCATTTGGTTTATTTTTGCATTTTATTTCCTTTATTTTTGTTAATTTCTCTCCCTGTTGCATCTAATTTGGTTCATTTTCTTCACTAGTTTGTTCACTCTGCTTCTGATTTTGTTCATTTTTTTTCTGCTTTCGTTCACATTTTCTTCATTGTTTGATTTTGTTCACATTTCTTCTGATTTTGTTCACTTTTATTCGTTGTTATTAATATTTTGTACATTTTGCTTCTTGCATTGCTCGTTTTTCCTGATTTTTGTCAATTTTAAGTAAAAACACACACCAACTTATCACATTTTGCTTTGTGTTTTTTAATTACTACAGTATAAATTTAATGTCACCTCGCTACTGCCAGTTTGCCTTGTTTAACGCAATGTGTTGGACACCATGTGTGAAAGGGTTAAGCACACAGTTAAACAATATTGAATTATGTTTTAAATCTTTACATATAAATTAAAATGAATAAAGGAAAGAGAAGGAAACTGACAACACAGAAGCAGAATCTCTAAAGGCAGGGGGTGAATGATCATGCGGTTGTCTCTGTGGAACAGCTTAATGTTTGCAGTCCACATACTGAGTAACAGTGGTCAATAATGCTGGTATTTCCGTGTGTCTGTCTGTGTGTGTGTTAGATCTTGACAATGCGAGGTTTTCAGTGAAGAAATGAAAAAATGGCCAAAGAAGAAAGAGGAAGTAAACATCGCAGCACAGCAATTAAAGCCATAAAGGGAGCTGTTGAAACAGAGGCACAACACGGTGCTAGAGCCCAGTTCAAAGGTCAAACAGACCAGGAAATGCAGAAGCAGTTTCTATGCACAGTGGCTGACTTTAACTTTACCTCACAGCAAAAAACAAGACTTTCCAGGAGCACTGACTAATCCATCATGATAAGAATCCAAGAGGACCATGTGTAAGTACAGATAATCTTCACACTTTAATTAAAAAACCTTGAACATTATCCACAGTTAACATTTAAGCACTTGATTCCAGCTGTTACATGGAGCCTGACTTTATAACAACATATATACAGTATTTTACATGATAACACTCATTCCATTACCTGACAATGATTCATCTGTTCCTTGTTTTTTTACTCCTCTGCTAAGTGTTGTTGTTCAGTCATACGAACATTGCTCACATCTGACTCTCAGTTCTGTTTTTCCCCCTCATTATTTTCTGTGCAGTTTGTGTTTGGATCAGATCAATCACATTATGTTCTGTCACCGTCACAGCTTGTCCAGCACGACCACACTTCAGGACTGTCAGAATGGAATCTCTATGGAGCTATTCCTGCACATTTCTCTTGTACCAGCAGTGAGTCTCCCACCAGCACTACATTAAACATAAAAACATTGTCATTGTACGCACATAGAAAAATGATATATACTTCATTTGTTTCATCGTAGACTTTTAGATTATTTTCAATATTTTTTAGATGTCACCCAGAGTCACAGGTTTGTTTGTAAAGAATAATACATACATATTCTAACCCTCCGGTGTTGTCTTATTGTCCATATTTACTTACAACTCCCAAGTTGAGACCCATTTTTTATCAAATTCAAACCATGCAAAAAAATTTTTTACAAGCTGCTAAAACTAATCTGTGTATATTTTGAACAAAACATGCAATATTGTCGTCACTGCATTAATACTCCCAAGTATACGAGTAGTCGAAACATTGACAAAAATGTTGGAATAATCAATAAAATGAACAGAAATTTTGTTTTTTTTTTAAATCCTCAAAATTAGCAATGTAATCCACAAAATGAGCAAAATAATTCATAAAATTGACAATATAATCCACAGAATTAAGAAAACAATTCACAAAAGTAACACATTTTCAAAATTAACAAAATAATTCAGAAAATGAACAATGTAATCCTCAAAATGAATGAAATAATTCACAAAAGGAACAAAATATTTCACAAAATTAGCAAAACATGGGCAAGATGATCAAAAAAATACAGAATACAATAAAAATTTAACAAATTGAGCAAAGGAAACACATTGAATTTTCCCAAAAGAGACAAATAATTAAATTCAAAATGATAAAATGACGCTGGCATCAGACAAAAAGCAATAAAATATACACACTTTGCATTTGTCTCAGGGTTGTATTGTTGTATTAGTTAATTTATTTCGGTCAAAGGTATATAAAGGTAAATGCAGATAATTTCAATTAACACATACACATATAACACATATTAAACTCACTTACTTATAAACAAAACATACATTCTGCACATTCAGAATTTGACCGAAAAGGAGTAGAATGTGTTTGTGTCCCAATTTTTCACCTCTGGAACGTGTTCATGCTGTTGCCATTGTACAAATCCCGTCATGTGCCAGTAGAGGGGTGTGTACGGGTTTGTTGTCTTCCAGGTGCTGATTGTTGGAGTGCTGTCTTTCCTCCAGAGAAGAGCTCTGAAACTGTCCATCGACCACACGTTGCCTTTTCTGAGGGGACGATTTGGGATTGTGGTGTGAGTAAAGAGTGTTCTATTTTATTTCACACCATATGAGCACCAGTATTGATGTAGTGGACTGTTGTACCTACAGGAACTTTGACATCTGTTTTTAAAATCCATAGATATTCTCTTTATAGATGAGGTGTTCTGAATTTTGGGTCATAAGTGTTAAATCATAAACAAAATGGATCTGGATCACTATATCTAGAATATTATCCATATGTGGATTAAACTTTGTGCTTTGATAGACTCTATTGTGGTGTTCTGTGTTTTTTGGTTAAATATTCAGGGTGTTACTTGAGGCATTACAAGGATAAATGTTAAATTTGGCCCTATTCACAATTTTGATGAACCCTTTAAAAATCTTCTGGATCCAGACTATGACCCAGACCACTCCCAGAATCTAACTGATTGGTCTTTGCACTATTTCTGACCTATCGGAAAAATTTCATCCAAATCCATTCGTAACTTTTTGAGTTATGTTGTAAACAAACAGAAATTAAAAAATTACACACTGGAAAGACAAATTCAACTCATCAGGAAAAGAAGAAGAAGTTATGTCTCTTCTCAGAAGTCTTAATCATGCATCAAACACCCAAACAGGTGAACTCAACCTCACCAACTGTTTTTTTTTTTTTGTATTTATTATTAATTTTCAGGCTATATTGAGTCTTATACTTTTTATTTTTATATGTTTTCTGTATTATATTTTTCATTTTTGGTGCATTTTTGCTCACTGAGTTTATGCTTATGACCAAAATCTGCAATATCTCAAAGATATCATGGATTCCTGTCAATTTGGAAAAAGAGATCCAAGTTCCTATGGGTCAAACAGTCCAGTGGCCCAGTGCGTTTGTCCGTATGGTGCATTCTCACTGTCAGATATTAACTCTAAGTGGTGAGGTCCTACATGGACACAATAACCAGTGTTTGGTGTTCAGTTTCTCCTTTTATTCACGCTCCATAAATTTGGATAGGATTTTAATTTACCTGTTTAAACTCAGGACTTAACAGTGTGAACCATATGTTTATGTTTATCACTGACTTGACGCTGTCCTTGTCTCCCAGGCCATTGGACACCTTAGGCAGCATCAGTAATCGTTGGTCCTATGGTTTTGCTTTTGGCGCCGTGTCCTCCAGTGTGCTGCTGCTCTTCTCTGAAAGCTACATCCCCTTCTCCTTCCCAAACTGGGCCAGAGGTTCCTCCAACACACTGACTGCATTCAAACATCTACAGCTTTCAGGATCCAAAATGAGCTATGGAACCTTTTGTTATTCTCTTAATTTGTTGTTCATTTTGTTCAGTCATTTTGTTCATTTTCTTGACTATTTAGTTCATTTCATATTAATCTTCTTCATTTTGATTTAATGTCATACTAATTTTCATTGTTATACTTTGAATCTTTCACCTGTAAGGAGGAGATTACATGTAATATGTCGAACTTTAGTTTCCAACAGTGGTGTGGTGGTTCCAGGAGAAGTGGGCATACCGTAAATGATAATGGCAAAGAAGGGAAGGGGATCATTTTCTTGATTGCTTTTGTCATTTAATATGTTTATGAATCTAATGTCACATTTTCAGTCTGAGGTAGATTTAATTTGTCATTTTAAAAAAAACTGCTTATTCGGAAAATGTGTGTTTTAACCTTTATGCAATTTTCATGCCACTTCAAAAGGACCTGAAAAATAAATGAAAAATATATGAATATCCTCAATCCTTTAACCCTTTCACGCATGCTGTCCACCAGACTGGACAGGACCAAGGTGACATTAAGTTTATAGTAATTTAAAAATTGAGGCAAAAAATAAAGTAACATGCGATAAGACAGTGAGTATTTTGACTTAAAATGAACAAAATAATTAGGAAAAAGGAGCAACATAAGAAGGACAAGGTACAACATAGTAAAATCAATAAATATGAACAAATTCAGAAGAAAAATGAGCAAACCATTCAAGAAATTAACCAAATTTAAGGCAAAAAGAAGAAAAATGAACAAAAAATAAACAAGATGAGCAAAATTATCAAAAAGTTGTGAAAAAAGCAAAAAAAAAAGAAAAATTAACAAAATAATCAAGTAAATGAACCACGTTAGATGCAAAAAGAACAATAGAGACCAAAAATAAACCAGCAAAGAATTAACCAGCTAAAAATTAACATAAACAACAAAAACCAACACTTTGAAATTGTGCAGTTGACTCATAATGTGTCTTAGACATTACCAACTAGTAGCCAAAGTATAATCATCATTGTATTTCACCAAACTGACCTACAGTACATGGTTCAAAATAAGTGACGTTATTTTACAGGTTTTTTGGAAAGTACCACATGGCTGAAAATTACATGTCTCCAGTTTTTCAATAATTCATGCATGAAAGGGTTAAGGATTACAAATATTTATATTTTTATGTTATCATAAAACACATTCAGAGGTTTCAGATCTTGTTTCCTATGTCAGTCTGTGTGCATAACAATAACAGTCAAAAACAGGAGTTTTCAGAAAATATAAAAGAGAATGTAAAGAGGGGGAAGCTTTGCTCTCTGGAGAGAAGCAATTACAAAAGGCAGAAATAAAATATTAATATAAAATAAAAGTATGTAGCACTGCACCACTGGGTAAAAGGAAACAACATATATCTTTTTGGTCTTTTTGCAAGACTGTAAATGGAAGCACCCAATAGTGATCGCCTGAGGGATCCGTCATCACAGGTGCTTGGAGTGCCCTCTACTGGTGTTTGTGGAAAATTGCAGTGACTAATCGTCAACTACTGTACTGACTTCGGCTCTGAAACGCATACTCTAATGTATTCATATGATACTCATGTGGTTGGATTTCTTTCTGTACTTTGTCCTCAGCTCTAGTCTACCTGATCGGAGCCTTAGAGGTGGGCCTGGCGTATTTTCCTTTTTTTGCATGTCTGTCTACACCTTTCAGGATTCCTGGGGCTGCACTGGGAATACTCTACTCCTTATGCTGGTAAAAACACATCGGACATTCATGTTGAAACTGTGCTTAGGGAAAAGACGTTATGTTTCTCGACAGAGAACATAATGAATAACTGAACTTAATTTGTGAATTTCTCCTGTGTTTGTAGGATCATTGTCACAGTTTGGGATACATTCACTTGTCCCAGTGGCAAGGTAGGTGTGTACTACAGCCATGTAGCACACTTCACACCTGTCGGTCAGGTGGTTCTTTAGCTCCTCTTCAGTGGCTCTTGTGGCTTTGTCCAGAGATGGAAGTAACAAATTATGGCAGTCTCTTATTTACATATTAAGCATGTTACATATTAAAGAATTTAATTTTATTCCATGACATTTTAAAAATAGTCAATAAAATGTTGTTATCTCCAAAGCTAAGGCTAAAAGTCAGATGCTCATTGAACTGATGATAGTGGTGCCCCATAATTCAGGGTCCGTTGAATTGGATTAATTTCAATAATTGAAACAAATTTAAAAATAAAAAAGAATAAAAGAAACAGATTAAGCATTAAATGAATTTAAATTAACAAAATATTAAACAAAAAATGACACAAAACCCAAAAAAATGAGTGAGAAACAAGAAATTAACAAAATAAGCATTTTGTAAGCCAAATCAACAAAAATGAACAAAATAACAGCCTAATATTGACAAAAAAGAGAATAAAAAAATCAAGGCAATGATCAAAAATGAGAAAAAAACATCAAGAAAAAGAACAAAAATTCATTAAAATTGAATAAAACAGTAAACAAGTTAACAACACAACTATTTAATTAACAAAACCAATTAAATAATAATAAAGGTTAACAAAAAATGGAAGTCTTTGTGTTTGTTTCTTTCAAAAGGTTTTGGGAAAATACCAAAAATTGATTATCCAGTCGCCTTGCATCCTCTCCCTCATCTTCCTCTTGGGTCGATTCATCTACATACTGATCAAAGCTGTTCGGATACATTTGCAGTTGGATCAGGAGGTATGAATGTCTACAGTGACACTCATGAACTCATTTAGTGTTACTCCTCTGGTCTCCAGTGGACTGTTTTATTTTTCCTTAGTAGATACCAGCAGTCACCAGAGACATTATGTTTTCAGGCTGGTTGTCTATTTTTGAGAAGGCACTATCTGAAAAACACCTGAAGAGAATATTTTTCAAATTTGGTACAAATGATCATTTCAATTAAAAAATGAATCAATCGCATGAATTCAGTCTGGTGGTCAGAGCTCATTGTGTGACTCCACAGGTATTTCTATCCATCTTCACATACAGTAGGTGGTGGTTTTATCCTACATACTGAATATTCAGACGTAACACCTTTTGTACTGACCTACTTTTTGATTAGTACCTATCATTTAATTACATTTTTTCTCAGTGGCAGGAATTTATTAGTGTTGCCGTCCTTCTGTATTATTACCCACACAGATGGAGTATTGGTATGATTAAGGTTGTTAGGGCTGGACAAATAAAGCTTGACACACAGGCTGATCTTGCGACTAGCACCTGTGGATGTTGTTACATTGCTGAAGACAGAAAGTCAAAGGTCACAGGGTCAAAAGCATTCAAAATCAGATTTGGCCCATAGAGACTTCATTATCCCTTGCCTGAACGAAGCCGGAATATAATGGAGAGATACAGTATAGTGGAGAGTGGAGATGCGTCTGAAAATTTGGTTCTGTATCTCCAAAATCTCTGAACCCAAGCTATCCAAACTTGGCACATGGGTAGTCTCGATAAGGGTAAGGGTTACTATGACAACCACTACCGAATGTGTGTTAATTAAGTCACCACACTAACAACTGAAAAAAATCTATCTTGGCCCATTGTACCAAACTAACATAGCTAAGGGCATGAAATTTTTATATGAAATAGGATAGACACCAGGGCACCTCTCACTTGTCAAATAACCTTGACCTTGACTTTGACCTTGAAGGCTGGTAGGGTCTGAAATTATTGCACATTGACCCACATACATTTCTAACAACGTAGATTGAAAAATATCATGACTGTGCTGATTGAAATACACTGCCTGGCCAAAAAAAGTCACCCACTAATATTTTGTTGTTCTGCTCCAGAGTTCAATCTTTATGCTCCCTAGCAAACTGAAGCCTTTTTTTCCGATTAGCCTCACTGATTAGTGGTTTCTTAAGGTTACACAGCTATTTAGTCCCAATCCCCTGAGCCGCCCTTGCTTTGTGTGCGTGGAAATACTTTTACTTTCACTATTAAACATAGTCCTGAGTTCTATTGTTTATTTTACAATTTGACTTCACCACACATTTAAGTGATTACCGGTTATGATCATTCAAGATTTTTTTCCGACCACATTTTTTTCTCCGAAGATGATGGTTCACCACTATCCTTATGTCACTTGTTGCCAGCTGAAATTATCCAATGGGAGGCTCGTATTTGCTTAGTTAAATCCAGGTGGTGACCTTTTTTTGGCCAGGCAGTGAATGTTGTGACCTTCAAGGATAAAGGTCAAGGTCACTGTGCATTTCAAGGTCATACATCTGTCTGTCCGAACATTCAGCTCTGTATCTCGAAAGTCCCTGGACCCAAACTAACCAAACCTGGCTAGTCAGGGTAGGGGGGAAGTGTTACTACACAAGAGCATATTACCATAGCAACAACCACCTAATTTGCACATGAACTCATAGCATTAATAAATAATACAAAAGTATTTTGCCTTGTAGTACCAGAACTACTATAGCTAGAGGCTCCAAATTTTAAAATGGGATAGATTAGACTCCAGGAAAATCAATGAAATTATCGCACTTTTACCTACTAAGATTTCTAGCCATGCAGTAAGGTTGAAGATGTCTACCCTGGGTAAATGACTATGCTGTTTCCAAATGTGCTGTGACCTTTAAGGAAAAAGGGCCCGGTTATGGTCAATTTCAAACCTGAGTGGAGCATTTTCTGCTTTGTTGCTTCTTGTTATCAAAGCCAGGGACACCACATTTGAACACAAGCGGGTCAGCATGGGTCTGCATCTCTGTTTAGTGAGATTTTAGTTAGTTTGTCTCCAACATACAGTATTTAAATGAGGAAATATTTCACACATACAGAGTCATAAATGTAAATGATTTTTGGGTTGTTTTTTTCTGAATAAATTGTGAAACATAATGCTGTTTCTGCTGCCAGGACCCTGAGGAGCTGATGCATCATCACCAGATGCTGCATGTGAAAAGACTGCTGCAGAAAACACCTGAACACAGGTAGAGGCACTGTCCTTATGCTGCTTTCAAATGTTGTGTGGTAAACTGGTCATTTTGAGATGACAACAGTGCTGAAAGGTTTCAGACATGGGCATTTTTCTACTTCAGTTTATGGTGGAAATGTCTTTATTTATGAATAGACTAAGACAAGCTCAGCCACCAGTACCGGTAATGGAATACACAGTGCTCTTGGATATTCTGCACTGTTTTCAAATATTTATTGTCTTGTACTGTGATGCAAATAATAACAATAATAATAGTAATGTCTTATAATTTTAGAATATCCAAACCACATCAATAAAAATAATCTACAGCAGCAAAATCTACTGTTTTAGTGTTAATAAGAGCATGCATGTGTTAAGAGGTATAACCAGCAGCTCAATCCATACTCAGAGACTGATTTGAAAAGTTCACGGTTGTAGCTCTAACTAACCGACTTTTGTTTTTCTATGTACATCTCTGGTTCCATCAAAAGCCTCATGCTCATGCTATTGTATGTACTAATATATGTACCCTAAATAAATGATCCTCCACTATCAGTAATACTAGGAGCTTGTCTGATGTTTTTATAGTCAGATGTTAAGATTAGTTACCAAATGAGTCAACAACACATTTGAAACATGAGTGTATACATTCATGGCGTCTGTACATGGAGACACAGCTGCTAATAAGCCATCATGGAGTTGTTCTCAAGCTACCTGTATGTTGCAGTAAAACACTAAGCTGGTTTCAGAGACGAGTGTATGAGTGGGACCCCTACTTCAAGTTCCCCAACAGGATCCTCGGCACTGCCATCATATCCCTCATTGGATTATACACGGTAACTGGAAACTAAATTTCTGTGTGTGTCTCATCATTTAATCATTGTGTGTTGAGAGAGAGTCCAGTCTTCAATTGTGGTCTTTTGTAAACATCTAATCAGCAATGGTATTTTGATATAGAACGGATTTAAATTGGTTTTCTTCAGGCAAACTGAGGTTCAGAGGGCAAAATTTATTAAGCTCCTTGAAGTAAACATGTAATTTTAGGTTGTATAGGGCGTAATATTGACTGAAATTGTTTATCTGTCATCTCTGCAGATGACGTTGGCCGACTACAGCCTCAGTAACGTGGCTTTTGCACAAGTAGAGAAGTGGAAGGATACACTGCAATACCTGGTCACCTCTTGTAACCAGACTGAAGCTCTAGGAGCAATGATACCAACGCTGGAGGAATTCATTGATGTTTCCAGGAGTGAGTTCTATCAAACTGTTAAAGGAAAACATTCATTGTCGTGAAGGAATAATTTGTGCATTTCTAGACTGAAATCAAAATTGCAATCACAATAATGCATGCAACAATATGACTTTTTATTTAGTTATTTCAATACTGAATGATTAAAAGCCTTTAATCCCACAGCAACAATTGTTGCCATCATTTTTTTTTTTTACTTCTGCAAGCTCTAAAATTGTTGCTGCATCCATATTTTGATTGTAAGAAGAGTAAATGTAAGCACAGCAACATATGTTGCCATTATCATAACACACAGTCATAGTGTTATGCCAGGGGTCAAAGGTTTTGGCTGTTTATTCTATTTATCTGATGTTTTTTTCTACACACTTTAAAACTATCAGATCAGGTTTTGGATCTTCCAGACTTAAAATGAACACCAAAGTGATGTGTGCTATATCACAGTCATGTGCGTCCCATCTTCAGTGACTGAATGACTCCTACAAGATTGTGCAAAACACAAAACAGTTATCAATTGACGAAAGCAAGCATGGCGCAAGCAGTTTATCAGGTTTAGGGACAAGTTGTGAAGCCTTATTTCACCCACAGGATACATGTTTCACATGGCGCTCTGTTGTGAATCCACATACAACTGCCTGAAACTGACTTGAGACAGACCCAAGTGTAGTAAGTGGTCTGGCTGAACAAGCAGAAGTTCCTCCAGGATGCACATTTGTGCATGATAATCTTTTCACCTCGCTTAGCCTCACTAATGAAATGATCAAACCAGGTTATGCCTAATATGTCTAAATAGGTCAAACTGAAGAATTTGTGTAAATTACATTACGCACTTTCCCGCCGGCAACAATTGTTGCGTAGTATAAAACCTTCATTTTCACCAATATAACCAACATGACATGTAAAACTTCATACATATTATGTGTTATGGAGGTCTAAGGACTGAAATGCATGCACTTATTGTGGAGGGAAAAATTTGGGATTAAATGGGATAATTCAGTGTCGTTTTCTTTATTTTTGTCCAGAATCTTGGTTTGCCACTACCATCTTTGCAAGTCTCAATTCCGTTGCCTACACCTTTCATGTGTTAGCATGTTACAGGTAAGAGAACTACAAGGACAACACACTGTATAATACATACTTCATTGGGTACTAGAATGGTGCAAGAATACCCAGTAAAAATTGAGAAAAAGTGAGTTTCTGTGTGCATTGTCTTACCCTCCTCGTTCTCATTTACAGTGGGGACAACAAGTATTGGGAAATGTAAAAATGTGCAAGTTCACCCATTTAAAAAGATAAGAGAGGTT
>JAQQAE010012338.1:0-13210 GCA_029823295.1 Pseudamia nigra | reverse complement strand
CCGGCAAATGATCAAAACCAAGAAAATGAAGTGTTCAGACAAAATCTGTGCCCCATTTTTGTTTTGTTGGGTCCTTTTACATTTTGTCTAGTTATGTCAACCATGTGGTTTCTCCAACCTTCACCGAGACACAAAGATCAGCCTGAAAACACAAAAACAAGATTAAATGCAAAAATGCTACAAAAACAGGACGACCTTGTAAAAGATGCAAAAATGATGGAAAAGTAATTGGAAAATCTTGGAGGAAAAAACATGTATTACGATTCAGATCGGCTTAACTGAGTTCATGAATTTTAATTATAAATATTTTTGTCATGTCAATGTATTTCAGGCTGCAAACCAGAAATCCGGTCGATCCAGTACAGCGAAATAGAAAATTAAAAGTCAAAAGACTGAAGATGTCAGTAGGCACACGATCCACCGCTGGGGGGTTTGTTATGTTGTCACTGGATGGTGAAACCATGTGTAATGTTGCTCGGTTGTTCCATAGAAAGCCTGAAGATGGCGCTGATGCGACAGAATGGTTGAAGTAGCAGAGCAGGCAGCGGTTTGGTTCGGTCTGCTTGAACTAATTGATCCACATGTTTTACCAACCTGGTTCTTACGGCTCAAATAAAGACAGGTGTGTGGGTCGGTACATTTAATTTTCTCACACAGAATGTATAAATGAATGTCAGAGGCGAAAAACAGCCGATACCGGAGGAGGTTTGTCCTAAAAAAACAACTTGCTGTACCTTTACTGTGACTTTTATTCCGACCCAGAGAAGCGGGACTGCGCATGCGTGACGCATCGATTCTAAGGGGACGGGGAGGACATCACGGAAAAAACGTAGCAGCAGCACAAACCCCACGCCGAGATTTCCAGTCTCCACTCTGCCATAAACTGCGCCACGAAAACGGCCGATGACTATGCCCGTTGTGGCAATAAAGTGTGGGACGACCACTTGACAGGCCTGCGTGAGGTCTGCGCCGCTACCGGGAGGGAAATACATTTCTTCATATGGGAGCAGCATGCGGGAAATGGTCGGAGGTTGCTGCGTGTGTTCAGACGAGCGAGGCTGGGCTGAAAATCCGCTGGTTTACTGTGATGGACACGGCTGCAGCGTCGCCGTTCACCAAGGTAACATTAGCCGCTGTTAGCCGGTGATTAGGGGCAGCTGCGGCGGCTGAGCCGGCGGCTGGAGGCAGACAGGGAGCGGGGAGGGCTCAGGTAGGCAGGTCTGCGTGTGTACGTGCGTGTCTGTGTGTGTGTGTGTGTGTGTGCGTGCGTGCGGGAGGGGTAGGAGTAGGAGGTAGGCGTGCTGTTTGTTGTTTCCTCCCGGCACACATGATTAAACACAGGGCCGGTGACACGGAGCCTGGATGGCGCCTTCATTATACCGCTGTTCTGGTTCTGTGTGTGTGTGTGTGTGTGTGTGTGTGTTCCCGGTCCGTTAACGACACACCGCCAGAGGAGCCGGTGAGGCCCGCGGTGGACACTGCAGCTCAGACCTGACCGATATAGGCAAAATGATTCTCAAGTGAAAAAGATGACATTTATATCATTACTTTATTCACATTTGAAGTTGTCTTAATGTGTTTTGAACAGGCATAAAAAGATAAAATGACGCTCATGATGTAAAAGATACGAGATGCAGAAAGAGAACTACAGTATGACACAAACATGCAAAAATGATGTAAGAGACAAAAATGCCCCGTAAGAATGTGTAACAGACCATAAAAGACAAAAAAACATTATTTAAAATACTCAGACTTATACGACATAAATACGCAAAAAGATGAAAGAAAATTTTAAAAAGAAATTTCATGAATTCATAAAGTGGCAATTCGACACTTATATTAAATCAATTAAGTGTCTAATTTCCCATTACACAAATAATTTACAGTATTCATACTATCAGTCAAAAGTTTGGCCACACCTTTCAACATTGTGCATTAATACTGAGGCTAATGAAATTATGACAGATATGGAATTAAGTATTCCCCAAAATGTGTTAAATGACCCAGAATATGGTTTATATTTGCGATACAACAAAGTACCTTTTTGCTTTGCACACTCACACTGGAATTGATTTCTACCGATCATGAAGGAGTTCCCACAAGTATTGAGTACTTGTTGGTTGTCCTTCCCTCACTCTCTCGTCCAATTTATCCCAAACACCTCACCTGGACTTAGATCAGGTGATTATGGAGGCCAGGTTGTCAGATGCAACACACCATCGCTCTCCTTCAAGGACTGTTTCATGTTGCTACAAAATGCATGCTTCTTTAGTGCCCTCAATTTTTCACCAACATTGTGACCAGCAAAGCAGCAACACAGCTCCTCCTCCATGCTGCACAGTGGGGAGCACACCTTCGGGGACCTTCCCTCCAGCCTCTCTATGACTTCTCCTTCTTCTTTATCCTTAATCCTTAAGAGACGTTTTGGGGAACACGTTGTCTTCTCAATCAGTACTCGTTTGTAGGTGCAGCTGGATTTTATGTGCAACTCACCGTACTCCTCCATTTTTGGTGGTCAGTAGTGATGTTTCAGGCCTCGTGATATTCAACCACAGATTTTTCAGGTCTTACCCTGTTTTAGCCAAGGTTTCTTTGGCACTTCTCTGATCGTCCAGGAAGTGGGTTGATCTCACCAGACCGGTTTGTATGGCAGCCAGTTGCTGTTTATCTGACAGATGTGGCCAAACCACAGATCTGTTCTTCAGAGGAAGGCTCGTGATCACATTGCTTCTGGATCATCAGGTTCCGATGGCAGTCTCGGAAAGAGACACCCATGATCTGTCTCAGAAATCCCTTGGTCATATCAGATTTCAGCAGTGTCCATGTCCCACATCCATACAAGAGGATTTGCAAGATCTGCGTCCAGAAGACGCAGATTTTGGTTTGGGTTGTCATGTTGTCCTACTTCCAGAGGCACCATTTGAATGAGGTGAACTATGCTGTGGCCCGGCTGAACCTGAGCTGAGGTTTGGTGGTAAATGCCGCTTTCCTTTCCTGCCCCCAACATCCCAGGGATTTGGTATCTCCCTATGTCTAACAACAATAAATCTCAAATTTGGACTCATCAGACCAAATCAGTTTTCCACTGATGTAATGTCCACCTTTTGTGTTTCTTTGACCAGCCAAGTCTCTTCTGCGCATCGTTGTCCCGAAGTAATGGCTTTTTGCAGCAGTTTAACCATGAAAACCTGTCGCGCAGTCTCATCTGAGCAGTGAATGTTGCCATGTACTCCCAAGAAGCATTTATGTGGGCTCTAATCCGAGGTCCTGTAAACTGCTGGCTTCTTGGGCTGGTTTTCTTAATAAACTTCTCCAGTGCAGCAGACGTAGAGGTTGCTCTTGGTCTTTGTTTTCAGGGGCAGTTTCATCATCATTTAATGGTTTTTCTGACTGCTCACGGAGACACATTGAAAGTTCTTGAGATTGTTCTGTTTGCCCCATCTTCATATTTTGAAGTAATGATGCTTTTTTCCCCATAATTACTTAACTGACTGTTTCTTCCCATAATATTGATTTGTACAGTTGTTGTAGTAGCACTGATAAGTCTGTGGAGTTCTGTATCCACCCTTTCTCTGCACAACACAACTGATAATCTGAAGCACATTAAGAAGACAAGAAACACCCAACCTCAAACTCTTCATTCTGTCTACATTATTACACTAATTATGACTTAGTTTTCTTCCTTTAAGGTGCTACAGGTTAGATGGTCACCATGGTCCTTATGATATCTAGATGAAAGTTTTGCTCTAAACCTGTCCTTTCCCAAACTTAAGGTCAGGACCCAAAATGGGTCATGATGCCATTTTTACTGTCACTGATTTGATTTGTTTTGTCCTTTTTTGACAGTTGTTAATTATTTTGTTCATTTGACATGTAGGTAGAGCAGTCGGTTCCGTCTGTCAGATCGTGCTCATACAGGTTGTCATGGAGACTGTGGCTATGTTTTGTGTATCAAAGTTCAAGTTAGAATAGGAGTGGATCTGTATCCCTGTTGTGTGCAATTCTAGTTTTAATAATTTTGTTCCTTTTTAATCTTTGTTCATTGTCTTTATTATGTGGTTCATTTTGTTGAAAGTTTTACTACATTGTTTAGCTTTTGTTTTGATTTTTGTGGAGTAATTTAATTTTCGCTTATTTATCGCTTCTTATTTTTTAATTATGTTAATGCTGTAAATGAATCTTAGTTCTTGTACATTCTGTTATATTTTACGCTAACGAGTTAAGCGCAAACTTATTCACACCAGTACTAGTCTTACAGTATAGTGAATTGTTTTTGTGAGAAACAAATTTATTTTGAATGACATGTTATTTCTGTGATCATACAGAAAACTTTTCTTTCAGAAAAGTTGGCTGTTTTTCCTGTACACACACACAAAAAAACATGTACTTGTCCTGTGCTGTGAAAAAGTATCTGCCCCCTTTCTGTTCCCATATTTTTTGTTTTTTTTTCTCACACTAATGTTCCAGATCAAAGATGACCTTTAGTAAATACAAAATGCAGTTTTAAATGATGAAAGCTATCTGGTTCTATGTGGAAAAAGTATTTGCCCCCTAAAGCTAATAACTGGTTGTCCCACTCTTGGCGGCAAGTGTTTGCAGTGGTAACTGGGAAATACACTTATACAGCAACTTTCTACCCTATGGCACTCAAAGCGCCTTACACTGCTTTCGATTCACACGTTCACACGCCAGTGAACACTCACTTGGAGGACCTTGGGGTTCAGTCTCTTGCTCGAGCACACTTCGGCAGGGGGCATGAGAACCACTAACCTTCCAGTTCATGGATAACCCGCTCTACCTACTGTGCCACCATGATAATAAGTGTTAATACACTGCCTGGCCCAGAAAAAAGTCACACTGATATTTTGTTGGACCACTTTTAGCTTTGATTACGGCACACATTTGCCGTGGCATCGATTCAATAAGCTTCTGCAGTGTCTCAACATTTATTTACGTCCAGAGTTGCATTCATTTTTTGCCAAGATTTTGAATTGATAATGGGAGAGTCGGACACTGTGCAAAGTCTTCTCTGGCACATCCCAAAGATTCTTAGTGGGGTTAAGGTCTGGACTCTATGGAGGCCAATCCATGTGTGAAAATGATGTCTCATGCTCTCTGAGCAAGTCTTTAACAATTTCAGCCTGATGAATGGCACAGTAGGCACTAGGCATGATGGGTGCATCACTTCATTTGCTTCTCTTCTTACCCTGATGCGCCCATCACTCTGGAACAGTGTAAATCTGGAGTCATTAGACCACATGACCTCCTTCCGTTGCTCCAGAGTCCAATCTTTATGCTCCCTAGCAAACTGAAGCCTTTTTTCCACTTAGCCTCACTGATAAGTGGTTTACTAAAGGTTACACAGCTATTTAGTCCCAATCCCTTGAGCTGCCTTTGCATTGTGTGTGTGGAAATGCTTTAACTTTCACTATTAAACATAGTCCTGAGTTCTACTGTTGTGTGTTTTTTTTTTTTTTTTTTTTTTTTTACAATTTGATTCCACCACACATTTAAGTGATTACCGGTCACAATCATTCAAGATTTTTTTCAACCACATTTTTTCCTCAAAGATGATGGTTCGCAGCTATCCTTCCAGTTTTTAATAATGCGTTGAACAGTTCTTAACCCAATTTTACTAGTTTCAGCAATCTCTTTAGATGTTCTCTTTGCTTGATGCCAATGAGTTGACCGTTCTGAAACAGATTAGCATCTTTTTCACAACCACAGGATATGTTTTTTACATGGTTGTTTAAGAAATGAGAAGCTACTCACTGCATCAGTTAGTTATATAGCTTGTTGCCAGCTGAAACATAATCACCCATGTAGAAATTATGCAATTGGAGGCTCATACCTATTTGCTTAGTTAAATCCAGGTGGTGACCTTTTTTTTTGGCCAGGCAGTGTAATAATAAGAGTTTTACACATCACTGTGGAGCCTCCTGTATTTGCAGAACTATCATAATTCATCCACACTGAGCATGAATGGCTTGTTTAAGGTCATGTCACAGCTCATCTCAAGCATCTCCAGACTTTAACTAGGTCAGTCCACAACGTCTGTTTTGTTTTTTTGATCCATTCAGAGGTTGACTGTCTGCTGTGTTTCAGATCATTGTCCTGCTGCGTAAACAAAGTGCTTTTCAGCTTGAGGTCATGAACTGGTGTGCAGACATCCTCCTTCAGGACTTTCTGATAGAGAGCCATTCATGGTTCCATCAATTACAGCAAATGGTCCAGGTCCTGAAGCAGCCCCAAATCATCACATCCCAGCACTGTGTTTGACCATTGGTATGGTGTTCTTTTCATTAAATGCTGTGTTATTTTTGCACCATATGGAACTTCTACAAAGTTCAAATTTTGTCCTGTTACTCCACAGAATATTTTCCACAAGTTTTGTGGATCACCAAAATGTTTTTAGTCAAATGTGAGTCTTTGGAGGTTTTCACCTTGGTACTCTCCCATGGATCCATACCCCCTCCACCCCCTCAAGTCTCTCTGTTCATGGTGCGTTATGAATACTGACCTTAACTGAGGCAGGTGAGGTCTGCAGTTTTTACATGTTCTTGTGATTCCTTTTGTGATGTCCTGGATGAGCTGTCAATGCATTCTTGGAGTCATATGGTCGCCCATTCATGGGGAGGGGGGTCACCGCTGTTCCAAGTTTTCTCCATCTGTGAATATAGGCTCTCACAGCACTGGACTTCAGTCCCAAAGCCTTAGAAATTTCTTTGTAACCCCGAACACAAATTTCAGTGACTTTGTTTCTGATGTGTTTTTTAATTGCTTGACAATTGCTTGAGTTACTTTTTCAGACCTTTTGTCCCACATCACTTTGTCAGTCTAAGTGATTTCTTGACCAACAGGTCTGGCAGTAATCAGGTCTGGGTGTGACTATCATCAGAAAAATGACTCAGTGTAGTAAAACTAGAGTATTAAAAACTTGGGGCTTAACTGTACATACGGTAGTCACAAGTCAAAGTACTTGTACAGTTCAGGTGTTCAGTCTTTTGTGGCGTTCACTGAGGTCTCCCACAGTCCGGTGACATTTATGGGCTTCGTCCCTGGCCTGTGTCCTCCTTTTTTCCACCAGGTTTCCATTCTTTGATGCATTAGTTTTTCTGCATCATGCTGATGACAAACTGATGCAGGTGTTGTCTACTGAATGTACTGCATATTCATTTATTCATATATGTCTTTAAAATGACCTGACTTTACAGATACAAGTGGCAGCATATTCGTATAGAGTTGAACAATATCCCCAAAATATTATGAGTATATACTGATGATTAACCACGTATATTTCAAATCATTATTATGTCCAGGTTTAAAGGCTGATTTTTGGTCCTGAGTGAAAGTTGAAAAAGCCAGACAATTATTTGTGCCATTAAACGCATAACCCAAAATCAACAACAAAAAAACACCACAAGTAAAAATATCTAAAACATGTAACAAGATGCATGCAACATGAAGGTGTATGTAAGGAGATGTGCAAAAAGCAATAAGATGAAAACAAGATTTTAAAAAACGAGCAAAGAAAAAGTGATGCAATAAGGTGAAAATGCAGTGAGGAAAATGATTGGTCTGTGTGAAACACTAATGACAAAGGTAAACATGTCAAAGAATAGTTAACATGATCACCATTATATTGTGGTAAATCTGACTATTTTTGCATTTCTGCCTTCTTGAAAATTCCTAAAAACAAGTTAGTCTGAATACGTGATGTCTTATGAGATATGCAGTTGTTTGTTGATCTCTGCCTGACTTGGTGTGTGTTGTGGATTTGTCCCAGCATGCTACGGCATTGTCCAGGTGCCCACAGGCCCGTGGTTCTGTCGGAAGTGTGAGTCACAGGAGAGAGCAGCACGCGTAGTGAGTATGCCAGCCTGTATCAGCGTAACATGCATGCTCTCTTTCACTCGTTCTGTTGAATCTCACGAATCCTCGCCCTGTCCTGTCTGTTTGTCTATCTTTTCTGCCCCAGAGGTGTGAGCTGTGTCCCCACAAAGATGGAGCCCTCAAAAGGACAGACAGCGGAGGTAAGGCCCACTTTGACCTAGTCCACTCTCCAAAGTAGGCCTAGGTTTAAGAAAATCAATTCTCTTATTCATATTTGAATATCCTGATATAGATTGGTTAATGTCTCATAACAGCTTTCTGAGCAGCTCTCTGAACAGTGTTTCAGTTTACAGAGCACACGAAAAACATCATCAAGCAACACTAAATTATTACTTAAAGCAAGCTACTGAGAGTAGATAAAGTGTAGTGAGCTATAGGCATGTGTGTGCGCACTTCAAACTATCAAACTAGCTCATAAAGTTGGTTTGATTTTCGTAATTAAATAGACTCTGTAACTGCCTTTCCTCAATGTAGGGTTGGAGAGCAATGACTGGGGCTATCTAGTGAGGTGAATGTGGAAGTAACTTAAAGGCTTAATATCACTGGGGCACCTTCACTGGGCCTTAAGACAATCTGACTCCATTGCACTGGACTTGTATCTGAAAATACTACAAGAATAAATTTTTGTCACCATGGTCTCAGTTGTTTTATTTGAACCCTCTAATAAGTCATCTGGTCCATCTTTAACCTTTTTTTTTGTCCGTTAAGATAACGACAAATAATCTAACAAGTCACCACCTTGCTGGGATTTGATTGACAGGTTTGCATGACAGCTCTACTCATCAGTGGAGTCAGACCTTTGAAGCTTCTATTTACACCATATAGCAGAGGTTTACCTGAGATACAGTTGACTGTACCGGTAGTTGAAATTCATTGTTTACACTAACATCCCCAAAATATGACTTTCATCGGCAAGGCCTGGTGAAGTTTTACGCAGTTGGTAAGCTTTTGGTTTAGCATTTTGCATTGCCCTCTTTTTTTCCTTAAATTTTATTTTGTATGTTTTTTTAAGAACAATTCAAATGCAACTGTCAGCATATAAACATCAATAATGATCATGTGAGAAGTACACTGCCTAGTCAAAAAAAAGGTCACCACCTGGATTTAACTAAGCAAGTAGATACGAGCCTCCCATTGGATAATTTCTGCATGGGTGATTATCTTTCAGCTGGCAACAAGTGATATAAGGATAGTGGCGAACCATCATCTTCGAAGACCAAATGTGGTTGGGAAAAAAATCTTGAATGATCATGATCATCACTTAAATGTGTGGTGAAATCAAATTGTGAAAATAACAACAGTAGAACTCAGGACTATGTAAACCCTCATAGTTTTGTGCAGTGACTTCTGATACTTATTTCCAGTTTAGTTTATTGCAGTCATTTGCAACTCAAATACACTGATGGACAATGAATAAACACTGAGTTTTGTGGTCGTGTTCAAAAGCAAATGTGCAAAATAGGACCGATCAGGTATCGGGTGAAGTCTTAGCTTATTACACCTAACTTTTTGTATCATTTTACCTTTTTTTTCTCAGCTCTCCTTTAAATTACAGGCCAATAAAAATAGTAACTGAGCTAAATGCGATATGTATTAAACTCCTAGGTAGATTTCATGTACACGTTTTAATAGTGAACGTAAAAGCATTTCCTTTCATGTGCTAGAGAAGACTTTGCACAGTGTCCGACTCTCCCATCAATTCAAGATCTTGGCAAAAAATGAATGCAACTCTGGACATAAATAAATGTTGAGACATTGCAGAAGCTTAATCAAAGCTAAAGGCAGTTCAACAAAATATACTCTGTCGCAAACTGAAGCCATTTTTTCTTATTAGCCTTATTGATAAGTTTCTTAAGGCTATACAGCTATTTAGTCCCAATCCCTTGAGCTGCCTTTGCATTGTGCGCGTGGAAATGCTTTTACTTTCACTATTAAACATAGTCCCTAGTTCTACGTTTTTTACAATTCGATTTCACCACACATTTAAGTGATTTCAGGTCATGATCATTCGAGATTTTTTTTTCCAACCAAATTTTTTCTTTAAAGATGATGGTTCGCAACTATCCTTATCACTCGTTGCCAGCTGAACCATAATCACCCATGCAGAAATTATCCAATGGGAGGCTTGTGCCTATTTGCTTAGTTAAATCCAAGTGGTGACTTTTTTTGGCCAGACAGTGTATTATGCAATGAACACAGCAAGTCTGTTCCGGGACTTTTTATATGGCACAGAAAAATAATTTTAAAAAAATGAATTAAAAAACAAGGGGGAAATGGTTCATCGAAGCAAACAGACCCTGTGCTGTAGAGATGCAAATGCCAAGCAGCAGCCATCCATTTCACTGAGTACCTTATCCATTTTGTCCATCTTAAAATATAAATATGATTTCTCAAATTTAAGTGAAAAGTTTCAGTCACTTAAACACTTTCAGTCCAGTTCTGTACTCTAGGTGAATCAGCCTGCAACCACTTACGGGTGATTGCTTTTTTTGCCGCTGCAGTGAATATTTTAATAGATATCATTTCCAGTTATTTTATCTGGTGGATCGCCAAGATACAGTGTTACACAGGTCAATAGGATCTGCAGTCCTAGAATTCGTTGCATGATTTTTGCATTTTGTCCATTTTGATTAATTTGTTCACTGTATTGCTTATTTGGTTCAGTTTTTCAGTAGTTTTTTTTTTTTATTATTTTGTTAATTTATGTTTATTATTTTGATGATTTTTGTGCACTCTGTTTATTTTCTTGATTTGGTCTTTTTTTCATTTCTTTTATTTGTACAAAATACGTTCAGTGTACATTCTTATACATCTTATTAAGATTTACATATAAAAGACAAACCATATGTAGAGTCATTTCAGTGAAACTGGAGATGTTAGGATGGCTCATAATGAATTTTCTCACTTTTGGCAGACGCCGCATTTCTCTTTTGAGTCTTGGTCTGACAGTTTGTGAACCACTGCTGTGTCAGTCGTCTCCCTTTGAGAGCCAGCACAATGTGCAGCTCTTTGCCCACTGTGGATTTCTTCATGATTGTGTGCGCCCTCTCCTCTCCTGTCTTTCAGGCTGGGCCCACGTTGTGTGTGCGCTTTACATCCCAGAGGTGCAGTTTGCCAATGTCCTCACCATGGAGCCCATCATCCTGCAGTACGTCCCACATGAGAGATACATCAAGGTACTGACACACAGGCCCACACTGTGGACTTCTCTCACTACAATGCCAAAATAAGTATGTCCCATCAGCAACAACACACAGACATCAGTATGCTTTGCGCATGGCACACTCAGTCGACTGCAACACCAGTTTGTCAGCAGTATTAAAGAATGTGACCTAATACAGGCTTTGCATATCCAAGTCAAAATAATTCACTAAACATGCTTCAAAGATTTTAGATGAACCTTGCAAATTCAGAGAAAAATGTTTTCCACCTATTTGCATTTTGTGTCTTTCATGTTTTCAACTTTTTTGTGATTTTTGTCTCTTGTTTTCATCTTTTAAGTCTTTATTGTCTTGTTGCATCTACTAATAATTTAGAACTGCAAATAATTGTGTGGTTTCTTCAACGTTCAGCACCTTCTTCATCTTGCGTATGTTTTTAGATCTTCAGCTCCATTGCGGCAAGTCGGTCCACAGTTTCGTCGTCAAGTTCCACTAGACCATGGTCGCCATGCGTTAGCCGACATTTAGGGCAGCTGGTCCACATATGGCCCACAGAATGCCCTGAAGTGACTTACGGTACTCCTGTCCTCAGGCAGCTTTTAATTGTCCATTGTTTTTGGGGTAGGTCCTTCATGGGGACATCTGCTGGCTTCCACTGTTCCCTCCATCTTGCCTTTAACCAGGCAGCCTTGGAGGTTTTAGGTGGTGTTGTGCAGAGCAGTGCTTGGGTATGTGTGGCGAAGGGGCAGCAGGACTTGAGATGTAAGCACCGCGGTACATTTGTAGTGATGTTGTGGAGGAGGCGTAATTCACTCATCTATGCCTTTTGAGCGAGAGCCAGCGTAGCTGGTTCACATCTAACCTCTGCTGGAGTGATGCTAGCAAGGACAGGCAGTTGGTTTACTGGTGTGGCCTGTAGACATCTAGGGACGGTCTATAGGGCAGCATTAAGTACATTGTCCAACTTTTTGGCATAGGGATTGTGGCACCAGACTGGAGCACAGCACTCGACATCTGGAAGTCCTTGGTCGTGGCTCCCCAGGAGATACCAGCCAGGTGGCATAGCAGTGCAGCAGTTTTTACCGTAACACGGTGTTCTGTCAAGTCATTCAGCACCAAACCACATCCTCTGAATGTGAATAAAATAATGATTTAGTAAAGAGTTTATAAATATTTTTCATTGGGGCTCTCAAATTATTAAAATTTGTAATTGATTAATCACAGGGTCACTGTGGATTAATTTCAATTCATCACCCATTGATTGTTTTTCATTTTGTGGGAGCAAAAACACTCATGACAGAAAGTGATATATACGCGTTACATGTGTTTATTTAAACTAAACAGTGGTTTGCAGGAGTCGCAAGATATTTAAATCGTGTTACTCACTGAAGATCAGTGGTCTCCTGTCAACATGACTGTCTTTCTTTCTTTTTTTCAGTTTCATAGAGCCCATGGATTTCTAGATGGTGTTTTGTACGAAGCATCTTGAGATGCAATTTGCAAAACCTTCATAAATCCCGTGTCCTCGACGATATTGACCGGTCTGCTGTTTTTTACGATCTACCTTGCAATTATGTCAGTCAGTTTGTCAGAGGTAGACTTACTGAGGCCCTCTAATAGGTGATCTGGTCCATCTTTAACTTTTTGCTCTGTTATTAAGATATTACGGCAAATAATCCAACAAATGACTACTGTGCTGGGGTTTGATTGATATGTAACTAGACTCACCAGTGGAACCAGACCAAGTCAGACCATCTTATCTTCTATTTATTCAGTGTGGACATAGTTTTACCTGAGATACATTCGACTGCAGTTGTGGATAAGTGTTTACACTAGCATCTTCATAATATGACTTTAACGCTGCTTGGTGAAGTTTTAGCATCTATAGGCTAGTGGTTAGTTAGCTTTCCCTATGCTCCGCTGGCACCGCCGCCGTATGGCCAAATATGTTTGCATCCTGTGTTTGGCTCCAAGATATCGTCCAAGATGACACTAATATATACAATCTATGGAATAGACCACAGGGGTCAAATTCGTGCCATGAAGGGCCAAGACCCTGCAGGTTTTCTCTCCAACCAGTCACTAAAGCGGATGATTTCACTGATGAGCTCCTCCCCTCAATATGAAGGAGTGCTGATCAGTGAAATCACCTGCTT
>JAQQAE010012337.1:0-13210 GCA_029823295.1 Pseudamia nigra | reverse complement strand
GAATTGGTCACTCTAAATTGTCCATAGGCATGAATGTGAGTGTGAATGGTTGTCTGTCAAGATGGTCTTTGTCCACCCTGTACGTGGTGGCGCGCATTGTCTAGTCGCAGCGGATCCGGCAGGAGGAAGATTGATTGATGAGATTTCAGCCTTGAATTGCGAAGCGCCTAGAGATAATCAGCGATTATGATTGGCGCTATACAAATAAAGATTGATTGATTGATTAGCATTATTTTGCAGACTCATGAGCTCAAAAGTCGTATCTCACCTGCTCATCAAAGCCCATGTACATAAACTGTTGAATCCACTGCTGTACATCTGGTCGACTGCGATCCCAGATGTTCCTCTTGGTTCTCCTCAGCTTTGCCAGGAATTCCTGAGCCTTGGACGGAGTGAGTGCAACAGAATCCTTTGAGGGAGCAGTACCAGCTCTGGCTATTGGATTAAGACACAAAACAAACATTTAATTTCAGTATAGACTACCAGTTGGAAGTTTGGACACACCTTTTCCTTCAGCAATTTTTCTTTAGTTTTATATTTTTCGACAATGTACATTAATATTGACGACGGCCAAACTGTGGAGAAACGTGGGGAATTGTGTAGTAAACAGTGTTGAACAAACCAGAACATATTTTACATTTTACTGTACTTTTTTAGTCCAAAGTATACACATTCACCTTTGATGGCTCTGCATTCTCTCATCAGATTCACAGTGTTGTCACCTAGAATGGTTCTCAATTCACAGGTAGTGCCTTGTCAAGAGTTGATTTGTACAATTTCTTGCCTTCTTTGTGTGCTTTAGACCATCGGTTGTCTTGTCCAGAGGAAGGGTGGGTGCAGAGTCAATACTCCTATTGTGCTACTACAGCTACTCTAAAATCCATGTTTCTAGGCGTACTCTCAGAGGTTCTGTGGGTTTGCTGTCCTTGGATTATGATTGGCACTATACAAAAATGAATAGAAAAATATGGTAAGAAACTCAGTTAAGAGAAAAGACGGTCCATTATTACATTAGGAAATGAATGTCAGAATGTGTTCCCAGGTACAGTTGCCAAAATAATCAAATGCTGAGATGTTGCGAGTAGGCGGTTTCTGGTAATTCTAATAAACTTCTCTGCAGCAGAGGTAGCTCTTGGTCTTCCTAGAATGGTCCTCATGAGAACCTGTTTCATCATAGTATTTGATGGAAACAAAGTCCTTGATATTTTCCAGATTTACTGACCTTCATTTCTTTAAAGTAATGGTGAACTGTCTTTTCTCTGGTCTTAACTTTTTTTTTGCCGTAGTATGGATTTGTACAGTAGTTATAGGAGCACTAATAATAAAATCACTAATATTAAATCTGTATACACCCTTCCTCTGCACAAGACAACTGATGGTCTAAAGCAGCGGTGTCAAACGTACGGCCTGCGGGCCTAATGCCAGATGATTACATCTGCCCCCCTAGATAATATCTCATCTGTATTATAACTGGCCTGCTACTGACACTAAGTCCTACAATGCATTGCAACAGTGCTAGTTCCTCTCCTGCTCATCTCAGAAAGCACCCATCTGGTCACTTCGCATTAAAAGTAAGTTATAATACCACAAAATAAATGATGAATGGACAGTGTCTTCTTTGATGATCAGTTAAGGAACATTGACATGGCTGTGATTACAGAACGTAATGACTCTCACAAAACACCGGGGCAGGTAGGCTCCAAAAACCTGGACAAACAGTAGAAGCTGCAGAATGCATGAGTTCAAAAGTTATAAAATCACAATGTGAGGAAGATGTGAAAGACATTTTTATTGCGGCAATATTAATGAATATATGATCCCAGGGACACCTTCTACTCCAGACTTTTGAGTTTGTAAAGCAGTGCTGGATGAAAGTACCTGGCACCATGTGTCCAGATGAAAAGCAAACATTTCTAAACAAAGCCTCAAAAGAAATACTGTTGCTGATCATGTACATGAGCTTCACACTGCACAGGTGATGGAAAAAAGATGAAAGGTGTGGTCTCCCAGTCTTCATCTGTGGATGCGCTAAAACTTTGGGATTCAATGCACATCAGAGCCACGAAAAGAACATATTTAGTGTAATTCAATCAATCAAACCGTGTTGGGACAGACTGAAGGGACTGATGACACCTGTGATGTTCAATGAAAAGAGCAGATCAGTGTGGAGGATTTGGAAGTCACACACCTGCACAGGTGAGCTGACAGTGGATCAATGCATCACACACCAGCCAACACTGAGCAGCATTAGAGTAGAGGGGACTGAACATAGAGGAGACTTTATGGTTCAAATATTTATTATGTTATTTACATTTTCATTGTATCTTTCTGAGTCTTTGTTGTGATTAAACATTTTTCACTGGAAATGACTCCGTGAAAGAACTGCTGATACAGGACGAACAGAAAAGCGCCTAGAGAGAATCTTGGATTATGATTGGTGCTACACAAATAAAATTGAATTGAAAAATGAATACTTAAGTGTTTTATTTTAAATATGATCTAACATTTTCAAATCCTTGGTTTGTTCTAAATTTAATAACATATGATGAAGTTCATATTTATTCAGTTCATATTAATGTATGTATAATACATGATATGCAATACTTTACAACAATTACAATTCTCCTGATTAAAACACAGCCAGTTAAGGTCTGTTACAGAAATTCTGACCTTGTCCAGCCCTCGATATCAACCCAGGTTTCAAATCCGTCCCACCGCAGTTAATGAGTTTTACACCTGGTCTAAAGCAAGAAAAGCCAGAAATGGTCCAAACTAACTCGCCTGTAATCTGAAACCCTGGTAGGTGACGACTTGAATCTAAATCTGATGAGAAAATGCCATGAGTGTGCAAAGCTGTTGTCAAATCTAATAAATGTCTACTTTGGATAATCTAAAATATAAAACCTGTTCAGTGTTGTTTAACACTTTTTGTTTGCTACATAATTCCATACATGTTCTTTCTCAGTTTGGAGGGTTTCAGTATTAATGTACAATGTTAAAAATCATAAAAAAATAAAGAAAAAATACCAAGGGAGAAGCTGTGTCCAAACTTGTGGCTGGTAGTGTATCAGTAGTAGAATAATAAGTGACTTGGATTTTTACCCTCTCTTCTTTTGAGGATCTTGTGCAGACTGTTGTTGTCACTGGATTCTCCTGGTAAAGAAAATCAAGAGAGTTAATAGGCTGCATCTTATGTACAAGTTATCTGCAGGCTGTTTCAAAAATAATACAGCACAAGGGTAAACGTCTTTTAATGCAAATACAGCAGTATAAATGCTTCCTCATACAGTGTATGTGCCTTTGTTTTCGTGATACGTGCTCCTGATAGTCAAGTATCATAATTCTGCTGTGGCCAAAGCTCTGGTCATTTTATATGCTTCACCCTTTAATATTTTAGTTTCCTGAACAATTTTTCAAGGATGAGCTTGCTCAGTTTCTATTATAGATGCAAATTCAGAGTGTGTTATTCAGTGCGGCGTATGGAGACCTGAGCTCATTCCCAAGGAAAGTAGCCTGCAGTGAGTTTGCATGTCAATACTTGCCACAGCACATCTTTCACTGCTCTTTTCTCCCACAACAGCAGTGGAGCTTCACTGTGCATGTGGAATGCTTACGTATAGAAAATGTGCTCTAATGAGGTATTTTGTATTTTAGAGTGAAAAGCCGGAGTTCAGTGACATGCACAAAACTTCAGTCCATATCTTAAGATGGATATTGTCCTCACTGATCCATGACAGATCTGTAAGACTCTATTGGAGGAATGCGGTGGTGGAGCTGTGGAAAATTACTTGCATGTGTTCCCTGCAGAATTCCTGCGGTACTTTTTCTATGTACAACTTGAGAAAGTTCACTTTTCAATCCTCTGGTGGAAACTACTGAAAGTCTTCACATCAGTGGTGGTAGAACACACTTCATAACAGTAATATGACAGAAGAAAATCAAAGTTGCATTGTCTAAATGTTGGGGTGAGGGGTAATTAAGAAAATCAGCAAAGATAAACAGAATACTTAAGAAAACGAACAAAAATCAAGAAAATAAGACAATGTGCAAAAACAAAATAAACTGATCAAAATCAAGAAAATGAGTAATATTGAAAAAAATAAATGATAAATAAAACAATAAACAAAATGAGCAAAGATAAGCAACAAAATGAGTATGCAAAATAAACTAGAGAAAAATAATTATGAAGAAACTGAATAAAAATGAACAAAATAAGAAAATGAGTAAAAGTCAACAAAATACTCAAGACAATAAACAAACATGAAGAAAATAAGGCAAAGTGGAAAAAGAACAAAATAGTTGGACTGAAGAAAATAAGTGAATGAAATGAAACAAGTGTCAAAATGAACTTAAAATGAGTAAAGCAGTCGATTTTGACATATTTAGTTTATTTTTATGAACATCAAATTAATAAGCACTAAATAAAATTGAACAATATTCTTCTAAAATAAACATAAATGAACCAATGAGACAAAACTGCCTTTACTTGCCTAAAGTGGGATTTTTAGAGACAAAAGAGCTGCAGATCATCTAACGGAAAGTATTTTATTGGGGGTCGGGAATGGACATTTGAGGATGACGAATCCCCCACCTTCCCCTTGAAAATGCCTGTGAGTCATAGAACACGCAGGAATGAAAAATGCTTTGGTCACAATGTTTATTTGCTACTTTTAAAAAAAAGTGAGTGTCAGTTCACTTAGACATAGACTCATTGTTACTGGGTTCTTTCTTCAGGAATACATTTAAATTTTTCTGGTCAAAGCTTGTAACAGACAGTGGCACAGAGCAAAGGCTGTTTACAAACCCACTCAGTGAAGAACTTGAACGAATATATAAAGTGCACCATATTTTATAGACATAGTACTGTAACAGATTATAAGATGACAAACTCACCTGTAAGAGCCAGAAGTGTCAGCAGAACAGCCAGGCCCATGAGCCTTAAATAGAGCTGCTGGGTTTCCATCTTGACCCTGTTCACTCCACAAAGAGCTGCTCAAAGGCAACAACTATGCACAACCCGAGAGACGAATGGGCGGTAACTCAGAGTTTCCAAAGTGGAAAGTGGCCTATAGCAGAGGAATGTGGTTTACCTCCCTGCACAACTTCTAAAACGTTTACTGCTCTTTAATGAATTTTTATAAGTCTTTCAGGTATCCTGCAACCATGAGGTACACTGGAAAGTATTTCCACTGTACTGTATCTGTTTTCTGCCAGAGGGCTCAAGGTGTAGCCATTCTGACAGAATTATTCCAACTTCTGATTGTTATCACAGATGACATTCCTGCAGCAAAATGCCAGCAGGGAGACATATTCAGTGGCTATTTTAACTTAACTTGTAAAAAAAACCTCTATATTTTCAAAACCTCTATATTTGTTTTCCTAAAAGCAGAGAGCATGAAAAAGGTCTCGCTAAAATGAGTTGGATGCCACACACTTAATTTTAATTTATTCCACTTGTTCTAACTGAAGCTGCAGCTGAATGTGTCTTCTTGAATTTTAAAGACAATTGGGTATTTTAAAGAATACCCAGTGCAACAACACACTCCTACATGAAGACGGACAAGATCTTAATCAAAACTCCTGTTGCCCATAAGAATTGATATAAGTGATGGTACAGTATGTGTTGTTTGAATTTTTTATCATCCTGGTGCCGCATTATAAATCAGCCTTTCATATGTGTTCGGCTTGTTCATTGAAATTTTCACTTGTCAATATTGTGCTTTTCTCTGAAGGAAAACACTCACACACGTCGGTCAGGAATAAATCATGAAAAGAAAAAAAATCCGATGCAGTTCCTCAAATGTGAATTTTTAGTGTTTTACTCTACTTTCACTTTATCGGCTTGACTTTGAGATAAAAAAAAAAAAACAAGCATATACAGTACCAGTCTAAGTTGGGAACACTTTCTCCTTCAGTGTTTTTTCTTGATCTTTACTGTTTTCAACACAGTACATTAATACTGAAGACATCCTAGCTGTGAAAGAACATGTATGGTGTTATGTAGTATAGAAATTATTAGCATTATATTGTGACTATAATGCTCTTGAAAATAAATGAGAGCCTGTAACCTAAATGCAATTATTCAGTTTTAAAGTGCTAATATGTCTAAAAAGCACAGACATAACATAAAACTGTGATTTCTTTGGCCTACATCTCTTCAAAAAGGATCATAGATCATAATGTAAGACTTGCAATATTATAACATTTTATAAAAGCAGTTAAAAGGGTCAAGAACATTATTTATGCACAAATTCACTCCTTATATTTGATACATCTGTGATGTGGGTTATGACAGTTGAAAAAAAGTATGGGAACCACCGCTTTACACCACGTCTTGTGCAGACGAAGGGTGAGTAAAGAGTAAATAGTCCTATTAGTGTTACTACAACAAAATACAAGATTCTACGAAATTCACTTTAGCCTTGAAGAAGAAGCCTTGACTCCTATAGGGTTACAATGGACTTCTCTCTGAAAATACTACGTGAATACATTTTTCTCATCATGGTCTCATTCATTTTGTTTGGATCCTCTAATGTGTGATCTGATGGTTTATCTTTAACTTTTTGCCTAAGATATTTCAGGAAATAATCCAACAAGTCACTGCTGTGCTGTGGTTTGATTGACATGTCGCTATGGTAACTCCAACAGAGTCTTCATATCTTCTATTAATTAAATACAATATAGATGTGCCACTGTAGTTATAGATAAGTGATAACAGCGCCATACTATGACTTTGGTTGGGAATGCTTGATGAAGTTTTACTGTGTCAGTAAGCTTGCAGTTAGCATTAGTTTACCCATAAAACATCTGACATAACTATATATGTCCTGGTAGCTCCTCCACCATTTGTCCAAATATGGTTACGTCCTGATTTTGGCTCCAAAATATCATCCAGAAAGTGACAACCTGATTGACCTAAAAAAGGTTGTTCAGAAACCAATGGGTGACGTCATGATCACTTTGTCCATTAATACGTATATACAGTCTATGGTCTGCATTGATTATTTCTGCAGTAGTTCAAGCAGCCACAGGAAAGTTCTCCTAGTTTCCCCCATATACAGTATGACAAATTAAATTAAATTAATGAAAAGTGTACCTAACCTGTTGATCTCATTAGCACCATATTTTAAAGTCAGCATAAAATAAAATGTCTATAATATACACTATTGGTTCAAACCCCTCCTTGAATCGCCACCTTATCGTGGTAGAGGGGTTTCCATGCCTGACTGATCGTAGGGCCTATCTTGTCAGGGATAATTCACCCCTGGTGCAGTCTCCCAAGGGAAATTGGTCCAAGGTGACAGGTCAGACTAAGAGTGATTCAGAAGACCCTTATGACTATGCCTTCCTGTGGGCCCACCGCCTGCAGGAAGGGTCCTAAGGGTCCTGTGCAGTGTGGTTTGGATGGCAGCTGAAGACGGGTGCCTGGGTGATCCAACCTCCAGTTACCAAAACTAGCTGCGGGGCAGATCCAGGACACGCTGTCTCTCGACTAGCCTGGGAACGCCTGAATTTCACCACAGAACTGGAAAGATTGGGGTGTTCCTTTGCACACATTCAAAGTTCATGAGACAAGACATCTGACAGTTGAAAGCACATTAATCTGATGAGAGAATGCCATAAATGTGGAAATCTGGATGTCTTCAGTATCAATGTACAATATTGAAAATAATAAATATAAAGAACAAACTTTTGATAGACAGTGCTTTAACCTCTTTAAACCTACAGATACCCAGCAGTGCGGCATTTACTCAAGTTAACAACTGCCTGAGTTTTTACATTTCTAGAGGCTTCATTCAAGAAATGTCATGCTTGTGGGTTTGTGTCTGCATGAAATATGTGTGCGGGGGGAGAGTGTTTGGTTTGGATCTGCAAACAGCCTCTGTGTCTCCCAGGTTCAGCTGGAATGTACGTAGGGAGCCAGGCTGTGTCAGCTCACTGCCTTCCTGACAGATTGAAAACAGTAGGATAAATAGCAAAACAACAGGGATGGATAGTGGACGTAGCAGAGAGCAATGGAGAACAGAGGAGAAATACATCTATTAAGTCCTGTCCTCGTTGCTGTATCGTTCAGAGTTTGCTAAAACTGACTAAATGCTCTATGACGCAAGTATTTTTTTCTCGGCTGTTCGCCCCTAACTCACACATAATTAATAGGAATGAAATGAAAGGTCTGCTCCTGCTGCCGTGTATTGAACCGAACAGTCTGTGTCACAGCTGGTTTGAGAGACGCAGTGAAAGAGACGAGTCCTCGCTTTCAGTGCATCCATGCCCGAAGAGATGATTCCCCCAGTGTTTTTATTCCATTCCATTCATATCGAATGGCTCCGGGAAAGAACCGGGCGACATCTCTGAGTTCGTCACTCAGAGTAGGTTTTCATCCGCAGCTTTTCGTGTTCAGACATATATTTTCGTAATGAATAGTGAGGTTTGATAGTTTGATTTTTCGCCAAACGTGATGACGTGGTAAAAACAGAAAAGCTTTGGGGTGAATGGACACAGTGACGCGTGTCTGGGTGCAAAGCTTTCTTTTCATTTCCTTTCAAACCATGAAATGATTTTTACAGACAGATAAGATAGACGTCTGTCAAGCTTCTAGCGTGTTTCTTTGTGTCGTGGGGATTGAAGAATTGGAAATATAGGCTCCAAAAGGATTTATTTAAGTACCCGACACCTTCCTACACAGGCTTCAGATTTTCTTAAACCTTTAAAAGGCACCTGGATGACCTGTATCAAGATGAAATTGATGATATATAAACTCAGTGAGGCTGGTTGTCCTGTTTTTGAAAATATCGACTGGTGTCAAAGCAGAATCAAACAATTGGCATTAATCTCTTCTATGGACTTCATGTGCCATTGGAATTTGAGGTAAACACAACAAAACTAAATGCTGTATAAATGTGACAGTAGACAGTGTTTACAAAAGTATTCGCCCATTGTGGATATTTTCACTTTTTCTTGCTTTCAAAGTTGTAACCATAGTTTGGATGTGTGATCGTAATTTGTCAAAAACAACTCCTTTATGTCAAGTGAATACAGATTTCTACAAAGTAAAGTCAACTATGTCAACAGTTAAAAATGGAAGGTACTGTAGGTGGTAGCATAAGTATTCACCCCCGTGAGTCCGTATTCTACTGTCTGGTCAGACTCAAGGAAATCTCAAGATGTTTGAACATGTCCCAAATGCAGTTGCCAAAACCATTCAACTCTGTCTAAAGTTTTATAAATTGGCGGCTACGTAGGGAAGTCATTCTAATAAACGTTTTGACACTCATTTCACATGCAAAAGACAACTGATGGGCTAAAGCACATTAAGAAGACAAGAAATATACGTAAATTGAGATGCTAGTAATAGTGATGCAAAATGATTGGACCTTACAAATGTTTTAACTGAAAAGCATAATAACATTTTCATGTAGGAAGACACCCTCTCCCCTCAGCTGAATTCTTAAGCTACGGATTTTAGACAAATACCATTAGATTTTGTTGGGGAGCAGTCACAAATCCAACAGCGCCACAGAAAGCCTGGAAAACCCTGTTAGTGCGGTTTATTCCAATACATTATAGATACAGTTTCAACGTTACACTGAGAAATTTCCCTTTAAATTTCTGAGTCCTTAAGCTACTATTTCTACTGTACTGTGAACATGGAAATACATCAGAGACAACTCCCAGATTATTATTTTCATGCAGTCATAGGGAATCTTAGGGCTTCTAGAACCTTGCGAGTGCATCGAAATGATGTCAAATTAATGCAGTTTGTCTCTGACAAGACACTCAGAGAAAAATGGTCACGGAACAGTCATTGGTAAAAAAATGAAAGCACAAACAGAAACTGAATTGCATCCTTCCTGTTGTACATTTCTGTTTGTCAATTAGCTGATCTCTGTGCAAACAAGAATGCAGCACATTGTTGAATTGGATGTGTCTGGAATGAGGAGATGTTTAGGATCTGGATAGTTATTTAATATCTGAACGACTGAGGTCTCTGGAATGAGTATCACCACTGTAGATGTTGGAAGTAACATTGCAAGAGAACTATGACCTGGACGGCCAAGAACATTCACCCCAGTTTGTGACTTTTCCTAAAACAGTATTCTTTTATACTCCCTATTGTGAAATAAAGTCCACATAAATCCAGGTCAAATATGTGAACAATTATCATTACGACAGCCCACAGGTAAAATTCTGTGTATATCCCTAGTGAAATGCATTATTTTTACTTTTTAGGCACCAGAATGTATTACCCAGGTAGTGGTGATATGCATTTGTACAATTTTTGACTTTTAATTTGCTTTAGATCATCAGTTTCAATAGCCCTTTTAGTGCCTCTACAACTACTGTGCAAATCTATATTATGACAAAAAATCAGTTAAGAGAAAAGACAGACCATCATAATTTTAAGAAATGGCCACTCAGTCGACAAAACCCTTCAGTGCTATCAGTGGTGCTATGAATTTCTAAAACTGGTAATGCTAATAAACTTATCCTCTGCAGCACAGGTGGCTCTTGGTCTTCTGAGCCAGTTATAGCAGGATACATTCAAAGTATTTCACACTCGCTGACCTTCATTTCACGTTTTTCTCTTTTCTTAACATATGCATTTGTACAGTCATTGCAGTAGCACTAATAAGGCTATGGACTTCTACACCAGCACTTCCTCTGCAAAAGACAACAGATGGCCTAAAGTACACTAAGACAGCAAGAAATATAACATAGAATGGTAAATAAGTGATGGCATAAGTATTCACCCCTGCCAGTATTCTTTAGATACACCTTTGACCACAGTTACAGCGTTCAGTCAATGTGGGTAGGTTTAAAGCACATGACAAAGGTCATGCTGAAGGTCTAAAGCATAATTCAAAGGCAATAAATGGCACAAATTAACTCACCTGTGATTTGGAAAGTATTCCATGTGACCATCTCAAGCATCTAATGAGAATGCCAAGAGTATGTAAAGCTGTTATTAAAGCTAAATATGTCTACTTTGGATAATCTGAAATAAAAACATATTCTGTGTTGTTTAACACTTTTAATAACTCTTTATGCGTTTTTTTTCCGAATTTGGGTGTCTTCAGTATTCATGTACCATGTTGGAAATAGTCCAAGCTTTTGACTGACAGTGCAGGTATTTTACTGTAATACCCATTTTCAATCCTATTTTAGACTAAGGTTGATTAAAGAAACTTATATTATGAAGAAATTATACCTGGATGCACTGGAATCGTTTGGCTGTTTTAGGCATATGGTGAACCCGGCGGTAGTTATCATATCCAAAAAAACATCAAATCAATCTGCAATCACATCCATTGATTAACCTGAAATAATATTTGATCAAGCAGCAGCTTTTAATAACTCTAATAACGCCCACTGATTTCAATTTGGATTTAGCCAATAATCTACTGTTAGATGAACATGCTGTTGAAGATGTCCCCCACGGAGCATCAACCTGTCTCTTTTTCACTCGTTAGGCTGGGGCTCGGGCTCAGGACTGTCATAACCCAGGTCTCTGCCAATGGGAAAGTGAGCCCAGTAGGTGCGAGCCAGGTCCTGCACCCCGTCATGAGCAGACTGTGCCCTTAACTCCTCCAACCAGCCGTAGAAGTCTGACGACCACATGCCCCAGTAAGGAAAGCTTCGTTTCTTCCGCTCATTTCTGCCAGAGCTTCCCTCCGCTCCTGTCGGTGAACACATACAGAGACGCAAGTGTGAACATACGTTATTTCACACCTTGTCTGTCATTTCTGAGCGCCTGTTTTTCAACACGTTGAGTACATTCATGTGTGAGGTCGTATGTGAGCTGTTGACATGTACCTGTAGTAGAGAGCAGAAGAGACGACAGCAGGAGAGCCGTGTAGAGGCGCCGCATACTTTCAGCAGCTGAAAGACACAACATGAAAAGGGGACTTGAAATGAAAGCTCATGCAGCGGAACAGTCTGTGCAGAGAAAAATACATAGTTGCCTTGTGAATTCGGGTGCATACGGATGTTAGTAACAGCAGCATGGCAAGAACATACTGTACTATAACAGATTCGAATCACTTGTATATATGAAACGAGTAAAAGTTCCTGTGTGTTAGTAAAAAGAATCAAAGATGCTCGACTTACCTGATCAGCATGAGAATAAGATTTGATTCAGTCGTCGTCTCTCTCAGGCCAATCTGAGAATGAAGAATGGTTCTCGATCAGACGTAGACAAGGAGGCGGACATATTTGTTTTTCCACTGCCCCCCCGCCTGCTTCAAACGTTACTCAGGTTTTTTTGTCTTTAGGTCATTTGCAGTGTAGTGAAAAAAAACATTAGCCATCATCCTGATTCCTTTTATTTTGTCACACTTAAATTTTTGGGATCATCAAACCAATTTTAATATTAGGCAATGATAATCTGGGTAAATACAATATGCAGTTATTAAATAATAATTTTATTTATTAAGGGGAAAAATGAGTCAAACTTGCCCTGTGTGGAAAAAATATACCCCTTTCTCCCTTTTTAAAGCATGATTGACCTGTGTTTAATCACATTTTATGGAAAGCTGAGTTTCATTTTACTAGAGAAACCCAGGTGTGATTACTGCCGGACCTGATGAATCAAGAAAGCCCTGAAATAGAACCTGTGTAGCAAAGTAAGGTAGGCTGGAAGCTCTCAAAAAGCAACACGAGAAACAAAATCATTGGCATCCATCAGTCTGGAAAAGCCCTAGACATGGATTTGGGCCAAAAATGCAACTTGGACTAATGGTGAACCTTCCTCAAATAAACATTTAGGACTGCCCTAGTCAAAGTGCAGTCTTATGCAACTGAAATGCTGAGGTGTGACCTGAAGCAAACTGTTCATGCCGGAAGCCTCCAATGTGGCTAAATTGAGAGAATTCTGCAAAGAAAAGTGGGTCAAAATCCCTCATCCTCATTGCCAGTTATTACAAATGATTGACTGCAGCTGATTTTTGTATTTACTCTGGTTTGCTTGTTTAGTACAGTGGTGCCTCGGATAACGGCCATAATCCGTCATGGCCTTTATCTGAATCAGTTGTTGTCCGAAGCGACTTTTTCCATAGGAATACATGTAAAACCAATTAATCCGTTCTGGACCAACGACTAACTCCTGTGAGGGTTCCTGTCGTGTATCTGTGTGTAGTCCTGTCAGCCCCTTCCCTCTGTGTCACCTGGTGTAAGTGTGTGCTTGTGGGTGTTTCGATTCACTGCTGCTTCT